>PITA01001822.1:0-148134 GCA_004023965.1 Spilogale gracilis
TTTATTTATTTTTAAAGATTTTATTTATTTGACAGAGAGAAACACAGCCAGAGAGGGAACACAAGCAGGGGGGACTGAGAGAGGGAGAAGCAGGCTTCCCGCCAAACAGGGAGCCAGATGTGGGACTCGATCCCGACTCTCTGGGATCATGACCTGAGCCGAAGGCAGTTGCTTAACCAACTGAGCCACCAGGCGCCCCGAGAGGTGTTTTAACACTCTAGAAAATACCTCATTAAAGAATTTCTCCTTAGATTACTAACTCTCCTCGATATTTTGACTTTGATTCATTTTAATTAAATTACTTGGCTGGTGCAAAATTAATTCTCTAGACTCTTCTGTGTCACATAGATGTGGGTTTCAATCACAGGCATGCCATTTACCAGCTGAGTCACCTGTAATAAGTCCCTTAAATTCTTCAAGCCCCTATGTCTCCCATTAAAAAAAGTTTCTAAGGTGCCTGGGTGGCTCAGTGGGTTAAAGCCTCTGCTTTCAGGGTTCCTGGGTGGCTCAGTGGGTTAAAGCCTCTGCCTTCGGCTCAGGTCATGATCTCAGGGTCCTGGGATCGAGGCCCACTTTGGGCTCTCTGCTCAGCAGGGAGCCTGCTTCCTCCTCTCTCTGCTTGCCTCTCTGCCTACTTGTGATCTCTCTCTCTCTCTGTCAAATAAACAAAATCTTAAAAAAAAAGTTTCTAAGTAGCTGAAGGGTTAAATATAATCATCAAGTGCCTGCATTGACACACAAACGACAGTAGCTGCTAGCATCTCTTGTTGAGTCCTCATGGTTGAAAACTTCCTGAACGTTCTTTATGTGTATTAAGGCACTTAGTACTGTATACCTATGAGCTTCACCTATGGCAGGTGCTCCATAAATGCTTGTCAAATTTGGATTCTGAATGGCTGTGCAGCACCAGATTAGCTCTGTGGGTACAGGACTCCCCACATCCAGGGTAGTGTGTGACTGAAGTTAGGGGCACAGAACCCAGATGGGACTTCCAGTGAAGATCCGAGGAGGAAGGCTCAAAGGATTGTGTCAGACAACAAACACTGGAGAATCAAGACACACAAATATCCCCTCAAAAAGAAAAGGACTGTGTGGAGTTTGGAACTGGGTTGTATGCTGGGGAGGGAAATGGGCATATTAGAAAGGAGGTCAAGAAAGCCTGTCCTGGAGAGGAATTCTTTGTGAGCCCCATATGTGCAGTGCAGACGAAGTCTTACAATGACCGCCTGGTCTGCTGTTCCCGCAGCTCTCCATCACCTTGGGCAGAAACGACAGCGACAGCCCCATCCCCCACTCTGCTGCCCAGGGACCTGTCCTCAGACAGGAGTTTGCAGAGCTTCGGGTGACCCCACGTTATCGTGTTAGCTACAAACGTAGACTCTGTTTGCACCCCCAAGTCTGTGTCTTGGTCTTCATGCCCCAGCTCTATCCCAAGTTCAAGAGGCAGCCCCATTTCCCAAAGCACAACTGTAGAGGATCATAGTTTCATCAGGCAACTTGTGACCACACAAGACTGACCAATAAGAGGCTGAGTGACCTGTCTTTGCCAATGATGACTTCAGGTTGGGGGAGTATCCTGACTCTTTGTGTCCCAGCAGGCTTTTAATGCAGGACAGAAGAAGACTTTCTTATCAGCAGAATACTTGAATGAACCATTCCGAGCCAAACGGGCAATGAGTGTTGTCAGCATCATGACCTCTGTCCTCGAGGGTAAGTACCACTCATTGGAACATTCATCCATGGTGCTACAGTGAATCTGCCTTTGAGCAGCAGAGGAGGTGCTCCAAAACTGTGTCAAAGATGTCACCTATCTGTGTCCTGGCATCCTAAATACTGCTCCTCTTTATACCCTGTTCCCATAACCCTTTATCTTGTGTTTTTTAAAAATTGGATAATTTTAAAAAAACAATAGAATCCAATGAATTTTTAATGCCCTAGTTCCATCTCTTGTTCAAATTTACATCTGCTTCATATGTATTCACAAAACTAAATTTGAGAAAGTGATCTGGTAGGCACCAGAGAATTTCAAGCTCAGGTATGCAAGAAATTTTACAGTCCTTAATTTTTAACAGCAAAATTATCCTGTCATTTTTCATGATTGTAACTTTTATGGTTATAACTTAATTTTTGTCTCAAACCCCCATTATGCTGAGCATTGGAAGATAATTTAAGTAAATTAACCAGTCAATTTAACTAAATTCTTGTTAATTCAGGGTACCATCAATCAGATGGGAATCCACTTAGCCTCCTCAGGGATGTATTCCAATTGCTTACACCAAAATAGGACTGGAAGAAGACAGTGGCACTGGTTCACACCGACGCTCAAGTTCCCAAAGAGCATGACTGCTTCCTCCTTACCCTGAGTATAAGGCCTGTCTTCTTATCCAGCCTTTATTTTGCCTCAGGGTATGGAAAATATGGCCTTTGTCCCATCCAATTACTTGCCTCCTCTAGACAAATTTAACAGGTACTGGGCTGACAGAAGGAGAGGAAGCTTGGATACTGGTGTGTTTCTGAGAAAGGATTCTCTGTGTGCTCCCCTCCCAGTCCTGGGATGAATCCTAACTGTGAGACAGGGCATGATGAGACAAAAACAAAACAAAACAGAAAAAGATGTTTGAGGGATTTGAAAACAGAGCCAATCTATGTCTTACTTTCTAAGTGAAGCGAGAGGTGGCAAGTCTTAGGAAAAGACCCGCATACCCAGCATGGCATAGAAGCTGCACAGTACACCAGGCAATAACTCACTTGGGTAGAGAAGGCCTGAGGCAGCCCCAGAGAGTGCCCTGTGGCCTGCATGGCAGGAGAGTAGCTGGATGATGACATTTCCATCGGACTTCTCCATTGAGGGCTGGGGAAGAAAGTAAGTGAGAGGCAAAGAGAGAATGGCCGTCTTGGCAGATCTCCCACCAGAAACCACCTGGGAACTACAACAACTTGTAAAATAAGGCAGGCAGTGACGAAGGACCAGCTCAACACTCCACTGCTGGTGAACACTGAGCCCTCCAGAACTCAGACAAAACTTAAGATCGTGAAGTAGTAGCAGACAGTGAATGAACTAAAACAAGGTCCCCTCGTTGAGGACTTGCAGGATATATTGAATTCAATTATGGAGGAAAAAAAACCTTTAAGTTACATTTCTTGCATATATGAGTTTTGTGAAATGTATACACATTTCAGTAACAACCATATGTACATATTGTACATATTCTGCCTTATTTTCCTTCATTGATCATTATTTAAATATCACTTTTCAGTGTAATACTGTCTGTATGCCTAGCATTTTTCATGGCTATGTAGAATGTTAACATGCTGCTATGGTTGTGATTTTTGTTGACCAGGTGAGTCTCTTGGATTCTTCTTTCTTTTGTTATTAGCCATCAAACAGTTAATATTAAATATAAACAGCTTGCTTTTTATTTTATTCCTCAGCACTATCAAGCTTCCTCCTTCTCTTTTTTTTCCCCATTTATTTACTCTTCCAAAAGCATTTGTTCAACACCTGCTTTATGTCTGGCATTATTCTAGTGTTGGGAATTCAGTGGTGAACAATATAGAGGCCTGCACATATAGAATTTACATTCTAGGAGCCAGAGTATACATGAAATAAACACAAATAGATTTTCAGGTAGTGATAAGAAGTACTGCATGGAGCACTGGGTGTGGGGCATAAACAAAGAATCTTGGAACACTAAAAAAAAAGATGAGATTTAAAAAAAAGAAGTAAGGGAAAAAATACAGTATGGAAGGAAGGAATGGGAACTAGAGGATTACAGAGCAGCTATTTCAGAAAAGGTGGATGCAGAAGGCCATTCTCCCTAAGACCAGAAATCTGAATGAAGTAAGGGATTCAGACTTATGAGAATGTAGGGGAGAGAGTTCCAGACAGATGAATGGCAAATGCAATGTATTTTGCAGGAAAGAGACAAGAATTAACAGAGTGAGTGTTTCAATTACATCCCAACTCAGGTAAGAACAAAAGATGTCTCAGAATTGTTGAGAAGCAACAGGATAATAGTTAAGAACACAGACCCTGGAGCTAGACTGCTGGGTTTGCATCCTGGCTCTGCCACGTAAGATAAGCTGTGAAACTTTGGAGCTCCATTCACTGCTCTATGCTTCAATTGCCTCACCTGTAAAATGGTGAAAATGTGTTTATATTGTAATGGTTTTTGAGGATTAAGTGAGTTAGGGTAAGTAAAGTGCCTAGATCTGTAACTGGAACTTAGTAAATGTTCAGCAGATGTTGCCTATTCTTATTTACTCAGTTGTAAATGAGGGCAGAGATGTGTCTGTTTCATTCAGGGTTTGATTTCTAGTACCTGGAAGAGCAGGGCTTGGCACATGGTAGGCATTCAACGAACAGTTGTTGAATGAATGGTGAATGAGAGTGATACACAAGGTGACATTTAGAGGTGATTCTAATGATAATGACCTGAACTAATAAATATGAAGAGAATACGGAAAAGGAATGGTCAGATATCCTGAGGTAGGACAGACTTGTCTTCAAGGAAGAATAGACTAGGAAAAGTAGGAGACACACTAATATTTTTAAGAGTATCTAGGTAAAGACAACCTCAAATTAGGGCAAAGAGGTCAAAGTTGTTTGAGCATAGGGCAGGTGACCTCTGATCTTCTCTGGTCAGGCATTTTATACCCACAACAAACTCACAGAATATATGAAGGGTGCTTGACATTGTCCGAGTTGTGTTTGGGATTTACAGAGGGCCACCTCTTTGGGAGTAATTGTGCCTGAGAAAGTTTGGCCCAAGCCAATAAGACCTTGGCAATTCACTGATCTCAGGGCATGTGAACCATCTATGCTTGGCACACAGCTAAGACTTGACAGTTGTCCAGACTAGAAGATCAGAAGCAGGGGCACAGCAGTAAGTACAGTCCAATCTCTGCTTTCCTGCTGAGTGGGAGAGAGGGACTTGGAACAAGTTATTACCAGGGTGCTGAATGTCTTGAAGGAGAAGTGCAGGATGCTCAAGGAAATAGAGTAGGTTTAGCCTGGAGTTAGGGAAGTATTCCAAACAGAAAGGACAGCAAAATCTCTGAAGCAGAAGAGACCATAGTATTTGAAGAAATGAAAAAGCCTAATGTGGCAGAAACACAGAAAGCAAGGAGGAGAGGGGCTCAAAATAAGGCTGGAGAGATGGACTGGGGCCAAACCCACAGAATTTCCTATACCAATTTAAGGATTTTGGACTTTATCCTAAAAGCAGTGAGGTGCCATTAAAGGATTGGAGGCAAGGGAGCTACATTTGCATTTTGTAAAGGTTAGTCTGAATTCGTGTAGTGAATGGAATTAAGAGGGGAAGGGTGTTGGCAAGGAAACCAGTTGGGAGGAAACCAGCTAAGAGATGGCAGTGCCTGGACTCTGGGGTGGTAGCAGCAGGAGTGAGGGGAAATGGGAGGATTAAGAGCTATCCAGGGGACATAAGATTCAGGACTTGGTGGTTCACACCCTTCTGGCATAAGCAACTGAAGGGATACTGGTGCAACAGCTCATAAAAGGAATGTTTTAGTGAGATTCACTGGGGGAGAGATGAGAAGAACAAACATGAGTTGAGTCTGGGACATAGCAGGTTTCAGGTGCCCTTGGGACATTCAGGTAAGGATTTCCAGGAGGAAGTCAGATTTATAGTAAATGGGTCTAGAACTTAGAAGAGGGTGACCTAGAAATACATACGTGAAAGCTGTTTGAATGTAGATGGTAATTTTGGAAAGGTGCAAGTGGATAAGATGACAGGGGAATTGAGAAAAAGAGAAGACCTGTGACAGAGTTCTAAAGAAACTATAATGTTTAGTGAAGAGACAGAGCTGCAAAGGAAGCTGAGAAGGAATGTCCAGAAATGGCAGAAGACCCAGAAGAATACAACACAGACCCCAGGGTCTGAATTCCTTCAGGAAGAATAGAAAAGTCAAAAGAGGCAATGTTGTAGAAAAATCAAGTAAGATTAAGGGGAGGAGGTTGGAAAAATGGAGGTGTGGTGGAGAAGGAGATACTGTACATAGACAACTTTTTCCAAAAGTTTGTCTGTGAAGGGGAGGAGATACTGAAACATCACCAGGTTGTAAGTAGCATTGTTCATTTATTTTCTTGCATGAAGTTTTTTTTTTAAAAAAAGCATATTTGCATGCTAATGGGGAGGATCTGTGAGAATGGGAAAGACTAAAGATAAAGGAAAGAGAGAGAATGCTCAATAGATTCCTGAAGCAACAGAAGAAGATGCACAAGTGGAGAGTGTTAGTAGGAGAAATAGCATCTCTAATTGTAGCAGAAGGAAAGGAAGAATGTTCTCTTGGCTTAGCTTTCTGTAGGAGATTCTTTTAGGGGAAGAGCTGTGATCATGTTCTAAGCTAGCAAGAACATGATTCGCTTAGACTCTGGATCTCCCCCAGACATTCAAGATCAGCAATGTTAAGTCTGTCTACAAGGCTGAGTCTTCTCCTGTCCTGCCTCACAGACAGGCGCTTCCTACCAAAATGGCGCATCTGCAGGGTTTCTCATGAAACATGGCTTCCTGTGCTTTTTAATGCCGAAATAGATCCTGGGAAGTGCTTGCTTTTGTTTCAACTAGAGATCCTTGATTTTGCTTCCAGGGTGTGACAACTACTTTAGAAAACTATGCTTTGCCAGTTTATATATCTGTCATTTCAAGTGTCCTTTCAGAGCATTTTCCTGTACTCTGATTGACATGTGCTATATTGATAGCCTTTTCACGTAACTTATGGTTTGAGCTTTACAGACATTCCCTAGTTTCATCAAAAACAGTTTGCATTTCAATCTCTCAGGTTTGATGCCTTTAGTGGTTTCTGGAAGTAGAGGGGCAACACATCTTTTTTTATTATTTTTGGGGGGGATTTTTTTCTTAGTTTTTGAGGTTTAATTGACAAAACTATAAAATATTTAAAGTGTACATTTTGATGATTTGATACATGTACACATTGTGAAAGGCTTTCTCTACCTAGTAATGAATACATCTGTCACACCTCACACGTTCATCTTTTTTTTTAATATTCCACCTAGAAGTGATACTGTAAAGCATCAGTATTTACCTTGCTCTCTCTGACTAACTTCACTTGGCATAATGCCCTCAAGTTTAAGGGTAAACACCTAGATTTCCTTCATTCTCGTGGTTGAATAATATTCCCATGTTAGGGGGAGGGCGTATGGGTGGGTTGATGTGTCTCACATCTTCTTTATCCTTTCATCTGTTGATGAACACTTAAATTGTTCCATATCTTGGCTATTGTGAATAGTGCAGCAATAAACATGGGAAGACCAGATGTCTCTTTGAGATTATGATTTCATTTCCTTTGGATATATAACCAGATGTGGAATTGCTGGATCACATGGTAGTTCTATTTTTAATGTTTTGAGAAATCTCCATACTGTTTTCCACAGTGGTTGCACCAATTTACATCCCCACCAGCAGTACACCAGGGTTCCCTTTTCTACACATCCTTGCCAACACTTATCTCCTGTCTTTTTGATGATAGTCATTCTAACAGGTGTGAAATGATATCTCATTGTGTTTTTAATTGCATTTCCCTGCTGATTTGTGATGTGGGCACCTTCTCATGTACCTGTCGGCCATTTGTATGTCTTTGGAAAAAAATGTCTATTTGGTTCCTCTACCTGTTTAAAAATAAGATTATTTGGGTTTTTTTTCTTGCTACTGATTTGTAGGAGTTATTTATATATTTTGGATATTAACTCCTTATCAGATAAATGGCTTGCAATTTTATCTCATTCTATAAGTTGCCTTTTCCTTTTGTTGATGGTTTCCTTTCCTGTGCAGAGCTTTTTAGTTTGATGGCACCCAGTGTATTTACTTTTGCTTTAGTTGACTTTGCTTTTGGTATCAAATCCACAAAATCATTGTCAAGAATTTGCATTTCTATTTCTCAGTCTCCTGGATGCTTTCATTGATTACTGGAAGTGGAAAGACAGCACATTCTTTGTTCCATTATTTTAAATAAAGTCTATTTATCAAATTTTTATTTAGAACATTTTTGTTTGAATGGGAAATATATTATACATGATTTAAAACACACTAAAGGGCATATTAAAAAAGGGAAATATTTCTTTGTCTACCCAACTCTCCTTTCCCGAAACAATGTCCAAATCAGTTGTTTTGTGTTTCCTTCCAAAATTATTCTATTATGTTCAATTAAAAATATACAGGCTTTCTTTTCCCTTGCAAATGGTATCATATCACATATGCTATTCTGTGCCATTATTTTTTTCAATGAATATATTTTGAAAATCATTCCATGTAAGTACTCTTGCACTTCCCAAGAATGGTTAGTATTATGTTGTATAGATGTGCCATAATTTAGTTAGCCATTCCCTTCTTGATGGGAAATAAATTCTGTAGTCACTGCATCACTTTCTACATGTACTGTAGATTAAATGCCTTTGAAGTGAAATTGCTTTGTCATGGGGATAAGCATTTTTAGTCTTGAACAACAATGGATACTCTTTATACTCTGCATAAATATATCAACTTTCATCCACCCAAGCAATGGATGATACTGGCTTTCAACCCACACCCTCCAGAACACAATAATCAAACTATCTTATCTTTGCAAATATGATCCATGAAATAATATCTTAGGATAGCTTTATTTTGCATTTCTCTCATTTTGAGTATTATTGGATGTCTTTTCAAATATTTATAAACCATTTGAATTTTCCTTTTAGACACTGTCTAATCATTTTTCTATTGGTTTGGTCTTTTTCTCATTGATTTTTAAGAGTTCTTACATATTAATGAAATGAGCATTTTGTCTATGATCTGAGCTACAATTATGTTTTTCAGTTACTTTTTTTTACTCTATTTGACAAAATGTTTTGAAGATTTAAAAGGCTTACAAAGATTATAAGTCATTACAACAGCATGATAGTGAAAATAAATAGTTCGATCAATGGAAGAGAAATGGACACTTGCATATGAAAGTATATGGCTGTAGATGGAAATAACTTATGACCAAAATGAAATTTCAAACCCTTTGGGAAATGAGATATTATGCAATAAACAGTGTGTCTATAAATAACCAGAGGTTAGAAGAAATAAACTGGATTAATATCTTAATCCTTACTCAAAATAAACTCCAAAGGCACTAAAATTTTAAGGGAAAGATAAAGCTACAAAAGAGAATTTTGTGAATGGGTATTTTTTAAAAAATCTTGCGATGAGAATGGCTTACATGCAAAGCATGAAAGCAAGTAAACATAAAGAACAACACAGATAAATTAGACTACACATAATTTTTTTACTTACCTATAGGAAAATAAAACTTAGCAAAATTTGGGAGCATTTATTTATTTCTATAGATTCCTTTCTTTTGAAAAAATGTATATAGCAAAAAAATTCAAATATTACAGATTCATATACAAAATAACTATGTCTCTCTTACTAAAGAGCCTTGCTGCTCCCCAGTGTCCCAGGGCATTCTCTCAGTTTCTCTTGTATCCTTCATCAATATTCTATACATTCATAGACAAACACACACACACACACACACACACACACATCACATATACATAATTTTTTTACATCTCCATAGATAAATCTAACTCACCTTTTTCCCTAATGGATTTATCAGTTGTTTCTATTATCAGTAGCAGTAATAGTATAGGCAATGGACAGCATCTTTCCTTGCCACATGGGCTAGTATATCTGTAGAGTGCATATCTTACAGGAGAATTTATAGATAGACCTAAAGCTCTATAGTTGTCCTCTGTTGAAATGGCTCAGTTGCACATCCACATGGATATTTAGTGGGAGCAACTAAATATGAGTCTGGTGCTTAAGGAAAAGATCAGAAATTCAATGTATAATCTGGGGGCAGATAGCATAGTGATGGTTTTTTAAGACCATTGGGCTCAAGGAGATTACCTAGGGAGAAAAAAAGAAATATCAAGGAGAGAATGCTTGAGGTCTACAGAATTCAAAGGCAGGAAACAGAGATACAGGAACTGAAATTGAGAAGAAGCAGTTACTGATAGGGGAGAAAAACCAAGAGGTTATGATGTCCTGGAAGCTAGACAAGGGATTTCAAGGAAAGCATTACAAATTCTGTCAAATGCTATGAGAAGCAGAATAAGGGGATAACAAGAAATTGATAATTTGAATGTAGAAGAGGTAAAAGCCTGATTCCAGAGGTCAGGGAGGGAACAGAAGTGAGAAAGTGGAGAAAGTTAAGTGTAGAAAACTCTTACAAGGAATTCTGTTGTTAAGGGGACAGTAGATGAAGAATTACTAGGGTTTCAGGAATATCTTTTGAAAAGTAGAGATACACTTAAAGCATGTACATGTGCTGATGGCAATAGTCTGGAGGATAGAGAAAGGGGATGACATACACCTTGAGCAGGTACACAAATAGGAGCAGAGTGAGCTCATGTGCTGGGTAGGGTACAGAACATGGTGATAGACTAGTAGAGTCCTTGAAAACTCAGTGAAAGGAAGAAGGGGAAGTTCTTTTGTGAGTGATTCTGTATTCTGAGGGAAATCAAAAGGAACTAGTCAGCAAAGAGTGAGTAGGTAGGGGAAGGTTGAAGAAGAGAGGGGAAGTGAGAAATGTTAGTCTGGAAAACTGAAGTAGTGGTCTAAAATGGAGAAACATGGCAGGATTTCTGGATTGTGACAAGCTGGGATCTATGAGTTGCAAGTGGGACCAGTCAGCATGGTTGTATAGTTTTTCTACCAGGTTGGGTATAGGTGCAGAAGAGTTTGCATGTTCAGGGCAGGAAAGGAGTGGAGAAGGGCAGAAGAACTGCAGGTGTCTTCAAGGGGTTATATAGAAAGGTGCACATGAAATCTAAGCCAGTAAACTGAGAACTAAAAACATGAGCAAGGTAAGTGGCAATTAAAAAGCATAGGGTCCATGCTTTGGGGGACTAAATAGGGAAAAAGATTGGACTGCACTTACTGGACTGAAGGAGCTCAGAAATGGTCGTCAGCAGTGTGCTGGGGCAGAGGATGCTGGTGGTATTAGGACTGACAAGGTCTAGGGGATGGCCAGGGGATGGGACTCTGAGGGGATACATGGCTGACAGCTGTCATTGACCACACCTGTGATACAGAATTTGAAGAGTCCGAACGGAGGTGCCCACCCTGCTTGACCAGCTTGGCTCAGAAATATTTGATTTGGGAGTGCTGCCCCACATGGGTGAAGCTCAAGACACTTCTCTTTAGGATTGTGACGGACCCTTTTGCAGAGCTCACTATCACCTTGTGCATTGTGGTGAACACAATCTTCATGGCCATGGAGCACCACGGCATGAGTGTTGCCTTTGAAGCCATGCTCCAGATAGGCAACATTGTGAGTACACTGGCAACCTTTGCCCTGCTGTTGTGGGGAATGGGGGACTTTGGTGGGGTGGCAGCATGCTTTCATTCATTTGAGTGTTGATAGATAGAGGAGCAGTGTTGGAGGTGGTGGCACTGAGAGCAGGAAGTCAAGTCTGGAGAGCCAGGCTGAGGTGATGCAAATTGCTTTCGGACAAACCAGCACAGGGAAATGGGCTGAGAGAGCCCTGACCGAGGGGCAGCGAGCTCCCTGTTTATAGAACTTAGGTCAGGCCCTCTAAGCATGGGCTAATTATCATCTCTGGATCTCAAGCTACCGTTACATTGAAATTAGGATAAATGTCACTTTCACATCTAAAGACAACCTATGGACTTGCAAAGTTTCCTTCTAGTTCTATTGCTTTTATGACTGCAAAATACAGTGGTGGTGGTTTTTCAACGATGTCATTTAAGGGCAGGCAGAGTGGGAGAGAAGCAGGGGAGGGCATGGGAAAGAGGGAACCTGGAAATGTGGTTGCTGTTATAATAAAAGCACCAGGGAGTCAGAACTCTTCTTTTGTATCTGTTTTGGACACGATGCTACTTTGAGTTGTCCTCCATTATTTCTTTTCAGTATTATTTGTTTTTAATATGATAAAATCCCTACTGGACTTCACTGCATGGTAAGCAGAAGCTCACAAGGTCGGAATCCTGCCTGCATGTTCACTGTGATATCTACCCCCACTAGAGGTGGCCTCTTTGGTCTGCCGGGATCGTCTGGCTCTTCCAATTCGTTATAGGCTGCAGACTTAGGTAGAAGGAAGAGTCTCAGGAAATGTGACTACTCTTCCTTAGAAACCTCCGGTTCTCCCAGAATCCAGCAAAAGGATTCCAACAGGATCTGGGATACTATAGAACCAGCACAGCATGCTTTATGTTTTGGGCTGGGCACCTGGGCTGAGAGACCGCATTCTATTTGAAGTTGGTATGAAGAGGGGAAGCGGAAAGAGAAGAAGAGCCTATTTCGGAGAAGTCAGCATAGATCACAGAGGGTCTTATGGAAGGGACCTCAGAGCCCACACTCTCATTTTACAGCTGGAGAAGGTTCAACAAGAAAGAAAAAGGCCTTCACCGTTGAGCATAGTGCCATGTTTTTAAAAGAAAGCAAGAAAGGCAGGCAGAGTTTGGTGCTTTGTAAGTGTTATCTCTACAGCACAACAATGCTGTGAGGCTGTCACCCTCCTCACAGATTCAAAGAGGGCACTGAGACTAAGAGAGATTGGGTATCCTGCCCAAGATGGCACAACCTGCGATGATGGAGTCAGTCGACCCAGGTCTCAGTAGGACACAGGACTTCAGCCCTACCCCACCATGCCTCACGTGTCTACAAAATGCACCCCGTGAATGCTCTTTTAATTATACAGTTGCACTCTGTGGTATTAGGCTGATCACTTGAACTCCTAGCCTTTCCTTCTGCGTAAAGGGAATGCAACCACTTCTGTTTCCCAGGCTGGCGAGAGGCTTTGCTAAGAGCAAATGAGAGAATAGTACCCGACCCTTCTTCCATGCTTATCTCCCTTCCCTGCTGCTTTTCCTGTGACCTGAGCCTGGGCTTGACCTCTCTCATTGTCAGAATCCTTTCCTGTTAAAGACAACTGAAGACACTGAGAGCTGAAAGAATTTTAGAACTTATTATTATAGCTCTAGTTTAATAGTTATTATTTATTAATGAGTTACTATTGGCCAGGACCTTTGCTGAGAATTGTGTATGCATTATCTCCTTTTATGTCCATTATACAGATGAAGGAATGTCTGCTTTCACAAGCTGGAACATGGCTAAGTTCGAGTTTTATCTGGGTCTGTGTTGCCTCACAATTTAAACTTTTAACCAATGGAAACAGACTGACCTCTCATTTAGATAATTATACAATAATTTTTATCCTAATGATTATCCACCTTTACCACCATTCATAGGAAAACACTGAAGCCTGTGTTCTAATGCGTATCTCCCAAGCACTGGTCTAGAGGTTTCTCTATGCTGTCACACTGAGTGTTTCCACCCCGAGCCCTTCAGGAGTCCACAGAGTATGTAGAAACTGAATGAAAACAAAGTAAAATGATTGATTATTTTATTTTTCAACTAGACATTTCCCCGTTGCCCTATTTGTCATTATCCCCTGACTCCACAGACCTTGCTGAGAAAGATCCTTCTTTCCAACCACAGGTCTTTACTGTGTTTTTTACTGCTGAAATGGTCTTCAAAATCATTGCCTTCGACCCCTACTATTACTTCCAGAAGAAGTGGAACATCTTCGACTGCATCATCGTCACTGTGAGCTTGATCGAGCTGGGGACAGCCAAGAAGGGGAGCCTGTCAGTGCTGCGGACCTTCCGCTTGGTAATGTTCTCTCTTGTGACTTGGGGAGGCTCCCTCCATGTTCAGGGAGCCATACTTCTGGGAACAGATGCTGTCCTTCGAGGACCTCACCAGCCAGTAATCTCTTCCTCTCCTGTCCCTGCATGGAGGAGGCAGGGCATGGCTCCAGGGAGCTGGAGACTCAGTCCTTTCTACTTACTCAAAGTAGGGCATGCCTTCTCATCTCTGGGCCTGAGCCTCCTCATCTGCACCCTCCTACTTTCTTATCAAATAACAATAACAATGATAATCATAGCAGCTACTGTTTCTGGAGCACCGACAATGTGTCAGGCACAGTGCTAACTCCTTGCCATAACGTGGCATGGCTTGTTAGCATGGGCAAATTACCATCCTCAGTATTCTTTCAGTGCTGACGAGGGTCCAGTGCCCAGCTTAGGAGAGAGAGGACAGAGTGAAGGACACAATACCTAGCAATCTCACCACATCCACTTCTAGGCCAGAAAGTCTGCTTGGGGCTCTAGTGGGAGTAAGCAAAGCAGCACTGAGCTCCCTGACTTGGTTTCCCTGCAGTGGGGTGGCAAACTTAATGACCTGCAGGAATCAAGCAGGTGATGACATAAAGCTGGCCAAGCAAAAGATTTTGGCACTGGATATCTGTCCCACGTACACAGGTAGGCAGATGCAGCACAGAGCATGACTTCCAGGAGGGGCATTTACATAGGAGTCAGGGTGACGTATGCCAAGGAGGTGGCCCTATCCATTATCATGGCTTGCGACTTTTCATGAGAAATAAGAAATCCAGATTTTAATACTGGCTACTAATGTGACTTTTTTAAAAAAAACATTCTAAAAGCCAAATGAAGCACAAATGGGACACATTTGTGTCATATACCACCAGTTAGTGACATCTGTCTGAGATAATATCTTTCATTGTCCTATGGAGCGAAGGGTATAGTGGGCCTACAGGGCCCTTTACCCATAACCTAGAAACTTGAGAAGATAGGAATTAAAACACTTTTTTAGTGTTTTAGTAGGACAGACTTTTAGGACATTTTCAGAAAGACATATTTCTCTAAATACCTAGAAATGATGTCAAGAGGCAGGCACCTGTTAATGATCCATGTAAGACACTCATGCACAAACACTGAGGGAGAAAGATTCCATACTCCCTATGGCCTGGGAGCATCTGAAGTTAGTTTTCTACTAAACTATGAACATTTTTGCACACTTGGGGAAATACAAATTTGGTCTTTTTAAGTTTACACAATTCTTTTGCCAATTCCATGAAGGGTGTATTCTCAAACAACCACCAATTCGCAGGTTTACCTGATAGCCTTGGTCTACAAAATTCTGCAGGCACCTGCCCCTCTGCCCCACCTTCCCAATCCTGACATGTCGCTCATCTCACCATTCCCTAACTACAGCCACCGCCCCCATGCTTTCCTGGGGACCATTAGTCCTCCCCTCCACCACCTCCCCATTCTTCATCACGTGACTTAGCTACCATGGGCCATCAATATTATTACACCCTTGAAAGAAACTCAACCGCCTTTTAGCTCTAACCCTTCACATTTTTGTATTTGGCAAAACCCTATCAAATATTGAAGTTGAAAACAAATATTTCCTCTGCTGTGCCTAAGCCTGAGCTGTGGACATTACCACAGAAAATTCACACAGCCCAGATTGTCAGTTTCATCTTTTTTATTAATAAACTTTATTTCTTAGAACAGTTTTAGATTTTTAGAAAAATTGAGCAGACAGCATGCAGAGTTCCCCTATACCTCCCCTGGCCAACCACACACACGCAGTTTATCCTAGTATTATCATCTTACGTTGCTTACAAGTAACTCTTCAGTGGTCTCCCATCGCTCTGAGGACAAAACCCAGAGTCCTTGTGATGGTCTCTGAAGTTTGGCATAATCAAACATGCTTACCTCTGCACACAATCTCATTTTGTCCACTTTGCTCCAGCCAGAGAGGCCTCCTCTGCCTTTGTCACACTTAACAGAACTGTTCCTACCTCTGGTCCTTTGCATGTTCATTCGCTAGGCCTAGGATGCTTTTCCCATTTCTTTATTTAGATCATTCATTCCCATTTCTCCCGGCTCAGGAGAGGTCCCCTCCTCAGAGAGGTTCTTCCCAGCCATGCTATCTTAGGTTGGCTACTCCCAACAAATTAACCTGTTTTACACTGTTTGCAATTATCTGGGAGACAAAACCCCGGGTTTCCTCGCCTACCATTCTATCACAAAGCCCAGCATGTAGTAGGAACTCAATAAATACTTGTTGATTGAAAGAAAGAAGGAGAGAAAGGAGGGAAAAGAGGAAAGAAGGAAGAAATGAAAATGTGTGTCTTCTTTCTTGCTTTTTGCTCCCTCTCAAAGTAGCATTGCGTCCCTCCCCATCATTGATGCCCTGGCTCCAAGCAGCCACTGGTCTGTCCTTGTAGCAATGCCACATGTCTTAAGTCCTGCAATTGCCTTGAGCACATCTGTGTCTGTAAGGCAAGTCACCCGCCTCGTTTTACTTCTTCAGGAATATCTCAGACCCTGCATCTCCACATTCATTTTAGAATCAACTTGCCAAGCTACATCCCCATATACACACAAAACTGTTATTCTTTTTCTATTAGACTGTAATAATTTATACATCAATTTGGGAAGAAGTGCAACCTTTACATTATGCAGTCTTCTGTGAAGCTGTTTATGAAAACAGCACACTCCCCATTTTTTTAAATCTTTCAATAGTTGTATAATCTCTCCCTAAAGTTTTATAATTCTTTCCATAAGGAGTTTTCTCCATCTTTTGTTAGATTTATTCCTAGATATTTCCTAGTTCATTATGCTGTTATAAATGAAATCTTTTTAAATGTCCTTTTATGAGTTTTTTTTCCAACATTGTGCTACTTAGTACTTTTGTATCCAGAAATTTCTTATTAATTCTGATTTATCTATATAGATAAATCTTTAAAACTTTTAACACAACCATATCATATGCAAATAATGAGTTTTGTTTCTTCTTTCCTAATGCTTATACCGTTTGGTTCTTTTAACTACACTATTGTGATGATTAAGATGCCTAGTGTATTGTTGAAAGGAAGTGTTATTAGCAGGCATCCTTGCTGTTTTCCTGATCTCAAAGAGAATGCTTTCAATATTTCACACAATCGAATATTTGTGGGTTTTTTTGTTTTTTATTTTTATTTTTTTATTTTTTTCAGTGTTCCAAGATTCATTGCCCATGCCCCACACCCAGTGCTCCACGCAATAGGTGCCCTCAGTACCCACCACCAGGCTCTCCCATCCCCTCACCCCCTCCCTCCAAGTCCCTCAGTTTGTTTCTGTGTCCAAAGTCTAAGGGGTAATATAGAATATTTTTTTTAAAGATAAAAAAGAAATCTTTACCTTTATCAGGTTAGAAAGTTCTCTTTTGTTAAGTATACTCACCATGAATGGATGTTTAGTTTTATCAGACAACTCTTCTGCATGTATTAAGATAATCAAATGATTTTTGTCCTTTAATGCATTGAAGTGGTGAATTATATTAATTGATTTTCTACTGTTAAATCAACTTTGACTTCCTTGGATGAACCCAACTTGATTATGACACATTTTTCTATACAATGGAAGATTAAGTTTGTTTATAATTTGTTTAAAATTTTTGCATCCTTATTGATGAGTAATATTTGGCCTGTAATTTTCCTTCCTACATTGCACTTGTCAGGTCTTAGCATCTAGGCATCAAGGTTGTGCTAATTTCCATAAAAAGAAGTGAGAAATAGTCCTCTTCCTCTACACCCCGTCTTGGGGTAAGATTGGAATTAGTTATTCCTAATAGAATTTACCAATGAAGCCATTTGAGGCTAAAATTTTTCATGACTGACTTAATTTTCTTACTGGCTATGGAACTAGTCAAGTTGTCTGTTTCTCAAATTGGTTTTAGTAAGTTGTAGTTTTCTAAAAATTTCCCTTATCAAAATTTTCAAGATTTTTGCCATAAAGCTGTATATGCTATGCTATTATATTTTAAGGGTCTATATCACTTGCACTTATGTTACCTTTTTCTTTTTTAAAAAATAGTAATTTGTGCTTTCTCTCATCTATTCTTATTAGCCTTGCCAAAGGTCCTCAATTTAATTAGTCTTTTCAAAAAACTGACTTTTAGCTCATTGGCCTCCTCTCCTTCATTGATGTTTTCTATTTCAAGTAATATTGCATTCTATCTTAATTACATTCTCCACCCTATATGTTTTATGCTTTTCTAACTTCTTAAGATGGAATTTTCAACCTATTTTCCTTTCCAATATAGTCATTGAAGACTTCATTTCCTTCTATGAACTGCTTTAATATGTAAAATTTTCCTTATTGTTTGGTTCTAAATATTTTCTAATTTCAAATTTGATTTCTTCTTTGACTTAAAGGTTAATTAGAAACACAGTTCTTAACTTCTGGTTATCTTTATGCCATTGAGTTTTAGCTTAATTGTATTATAGTCAGAGAACATACACTGCATGTTTAATGCTTTGAAATTTATCATAATTTTCTTTGGCTCCAGCATGTTGAAAATGTTCCTTATTCACTTAAAAAAGCGTCTTCTGCAATTGTAGGGTACAATACTCTGCATATATCCATTGGGTAGAGAAAGTTCATTGTACCGTCCAAATATTCTAAATCCCTGTTTATTTTTGTCTACCTGTTCTAGCAATTACTGATATGGTAGTGTATAAAAATATCTCCCATTATGATTATGGCATGGCCTCTTTCTCCTTATGGTTCTATCTTGAGGCTGTGTTATTAAATGCATACATATTTTAAGTTGTCATATCTTTCCTGTAAAGTGAAACCTTTATCAGTAAGAATTGACCTTCTTTCTCCCTAAAAATGCTTTTTGCCTAAAAAAAATCTCATCCACCTCATATTAAAATTAAATAACTCTGTTTTCCTTTGATATAGAATTTGCATACCATCCTTTTTCCTATGACCTTTGTATACCTTTGGGGTTTTTTTTATAAGTCTCATAAATAGTATACAGTCAGATTTGGGATCCTTTCTTATTTCTGACAATCCAATCTTTGTCCTTTAACCAAAAGATTTAGCCTGCTTACTTTATTATGAATAATGTTATGTTTGGATTTGTGCTTATCATTATATCTAGGGTTTCTATTTCATCTGTCCTAATATTTTTGTTCCCTCTCTTCCTCAATTCTCTTTTTTAAATATTTTATTTATTTATTTATTTATTTATCTATCTATTTATTTATTCATTTATTTATTTATTTACGAACAACCACATGAGGCGTGGGGTGGGGGACAGAGAGGGTGGGAGAAGCAGTCTCCCTGCTGGGCTTGGTCCCAGGAAGAGGGAATCAGGAAATGAACCAAAGGCAGACGCTTAATCAGCTGAGTCACCCAGACACTCCCTTTCTTCCTCAGTTATTGATTTATTTTGGACTGTTCATTTTTCTCCTCTACTGGTTTTCAAACCTCTCTGTTTTTATTCTTTGAGTGATTACCTTAGTAATTATTTAATTGAAGTCAAAAGTTAGCTAAAACCTTTACTTCCCAAGACCACTTTCAATTCACTTATCCGTTCCCAACTTACTACTGTGCTAAGCATTTAATTTTATCTTGTTTTAAAAAAGCTATATGATTTGGGGCGCCTGGGTGGCTCAGTCATTAAGTGTCTGCCTTCTGCTCAGGTCATGATCTCAGGGTCCTGGGATTGAACCCTGCATCAGGATCCCTGCTCTGCAGGGAGTCTGCTTCTCCCTCTCTCAATGTCAAATAAATAGATAAATAGATAAATAAATAAATAAATGTCAAATAAATAAATCTTAAAAAAAGAGTTATATGATTCAATCAATCATATTTTCCAACTTACTATTATATTAAGCATTTTAATTTTATCTTGTTTAAAAAGAAGGTATGACTTAATCAATGATAAGTAATTCTAGCTATTGTACAAACAATCCCCAAAACTTCATAACTTAACCCAATCAAGGTCTATTTCTCACTCATGTCGTCTTCTGATGCAAGCCAGTCAGCTCCAGGTGGACTCCTTCAATAAGTGACATTCTCATATCCAAGGGAGGTCTGTACAATCCTCAAAGCTTGCTTCCTGCTTGTGGAGACATGGCAAAGGCTTGTTTTCAGCTTTAAACAGTCAAAGGCTTTTTCAGTCAGAACTCATGGCTCCTTCTGCAATCAAGTTCCTTCCAAGGATAGGTGGCTTCAGACCTCTCTCTGGTCTGTGACAAAGTTCTCAATTCCCCATTTTTTCTGTCCTTCTCATCCCCATGCCTTTCTCTCTCAAATGGTGGCTATAGCGTTTAGAGAATCTTTGCAAAGATTTGCTTCATTTCATTGAAAAATTTCAATACTTCAATACTTAAAGACTTGATCCTATTGCTTACTTAACTGACTGGGATCTAAAACAGTGTACTTTTCTGAAACTTCAAGGTCCTAAATTTCTGAGTTGTATTTCCTTTTATCTCTTTTTAATCAGCCAAATATTCTCCAAGCTCATCTCTTTCTTGTAACAGCTTGACAGATATAACCATCTACATCTGACCCAAAATACTAAGATTGTGTTCTATAAACCTTTCCCCTAGGGCTATCAGCCCATGAGGCTAACTATCTGCCCCACAATTATTGCAGCCAGTAGTTCTGCCATTGTAACACAGATAACAACAGCCTTCTTATATCAGTTTTCTTGTTATCCACAACATGACCACTAAGCCAGTGCCACACATTTGCTGTCTTGAAATAGCAACTGCTCTTTTCAATGTACCAATTTCCAGGTTACTCATGATAAGTACAACTAGTTACTGTGACAATCTCTACATCTGTGAGTTAACATAATAGAGGTTTCTATTTCACAACATATTCAGTGCTGGTTGGGAAGTTTTCCTGGAGTGTCTGCTCTGAGGAGTGACTCAGGGATCCAGGATGATATGATGTCACAATCTTCAATGGGTGACCTCTCCAGGGACCATGGGAGGTGATGAGAAAGTGCATTGGTGTTTTATGCTTATGCCTGAAAGTAGCACACACTACTTCTGTCTTCATCTGCATTCCATTAGCCAGAATCCAATAACATGACCTCAACCATTTGCAGCTGAAGGTGGAAAACAGTCCTCCTTTGTGTCTGAGAGGAGCAGAAATGAATGGTGACCATATAGCCAGTCTCTGCCATGCCCCATGAGACTTTATTATTGTATCCACTCAATGCTTGTTTAGATTCACCTTTATGCTTAGCACACCCTTGCTCTTTTTACATTCTTGCATGTGATATTTTCCTTCTGCCTGAAGTAGAGTTTTTAGAATTTCTTTAAGTGGCTGTCTTCTGGCAGGAATGTCTCTCAGTTGTTTATCCAAAATTTGCCATTCAGTTTGCCCTTGTCTTTAAGAGCAATTTCTTTTTTTCTTTTTTCTTCTTTTTTTAAAAGATTTTATTTATTCATTTGACAAAGAGAAACAGCTAGAGAGGGACCACAAGCAGGGGGAGTGAGAAAGGGAGAAGCAGGCTTCCCACCGAGGGAGCCCGATGCGGGCTCGATTCCTGGTCTCTGGGATCATGGCCTGAGCCGAAGGCAGTCGCTTAAACAACTGAGCCACCCAGGCGCCCCTAGGAGTAATTTCTAATGAATGTAAAGAAAGTTGATAGTTGATAGTTACTTTATCTCAATTCATTGCAGATATTAGTTATTCCACAGTGTTTTAGCCTCTATTGTTGCTGATGATCAGTCAGCTTTCAATTGAACTATTGTTCCTTTTTCTCTGGATGCTTTTAAAATCTTCTCTTTGACTTTGCTGTTCTGTAATCTCATTAGCATGTGTCTAGATATGCATTTATATATTTATTCATTTATGATGCTTAGGATTCTTTGATTTCTTGAATCTACAGATTTGTGGTTTGCTTCAGTTCCAGAAATTTCCAAGACATTGTATGGGAAAATCTAGCCTCCACACCACTCTTTTTCTTCTCTTGGACTTTTATTAGATGTATATTAAACTCTCCTACTCTATTCTCTGTGTTCTTATGGCTTTTTGATATTTTCCATCTATGTTTTTCTGGCTATCTTCTGGGTAATTTCTTCTGTATATCTGTGGTTCATTAATTCTTTTCTAAACTGTATCAAATCTGATGTGAAACCCCTCCATAGAGTTTTTTAATGTTGTATTATATTTTTCATCTCTAGAATTTCCATTTACTTGTTTTTCAAAACTTATTATTTATAGTTTCTTATCCTCTTCACAAATATTCCAGGTTGTGTTTTATTTCTTTAAGTATATTATATCTAATTTTACTGTTATCTCTGGCTAATAATTTTATCACCTAAGGAAACTGAATGGCAGTTTCCACATACCCATCCTGGGTCTCACTTCCTGATGATGCCTTACTATTACGCATTTGTTTGTTTTGCTGCAACTCTTAGACACTTTTGGCTGGGGGTACTTTAAGACCTGGGATGCAGGCTGATTTCTTCAGAAAGTATTTGCATTCACTTCTGCAAGGCACTTTTTATGCTTGCTCTAAATTAAAATCTTAGGTTGAAATAACTTAGTAGTGTGAGTTCTAGCCAAAATCGTGTGTGAGCACCACTTTGGGGGTCCAAATTCTCAATGTCAGTTTCCCACACTCTCCCTGGACCAGACATTTAATTTACCTGGCATTCTCCTGGATTTATTCCTGGTTTGTCCTTACATGGAAGTTAGAGCTTTTTGGGATCTAGTCTTAAATGGAGGAGAAATTCCTGTTAGACCTTCTACCTTAGGCCCTGAGATAAGTTTCCTGCTCTCTGTGCTTCATGAGACCATTAAAACCTATGCTAGACTCATTCAGTTTTGCAAATGTCTTCAGAGAAAAAGCTAGATTCAACAATCTGTTTCTGTATCTGAATTCCCATTTAAGAATTTACTTAGTTTATTGATAGATCATCAGTGCACCTTAGATTTTATTATCCAACATTTTTAAAGATTTTATTTATTTATTTATTTGAGAGAGAGAAAGCTAGGGACAGAGCAGAAGCAGAGGGGGAGGGGCAAAAGGTGAAGGAAAAGCAGACTCCTTCGTGAGCAGGGAGCCTGATGTGGGGCTCAATCTCAGGATCCTGGGATCATGACCCAAGCCAAAAGTGGACACTTAACTAGCTGAGCCACCCAGACACCCCTATGCAGCATTTTTAGTAACTTTTTGATGGAAAGGGGGTCCAGTATGGTGTACCATATTACCTTGTCTCTCGATATTTGTCATAAGGCCCACTTCATCACCAAGTGGTGACCTCCCCGGTAAAGGACAGACTTACCTTTAGACTTACTTTCCATTCTATTCTAAAGGTAAAGCATCTTAATTAAAATAAATTGAGGGGCACCTGGGTGGCTCAGTTGGTTGAGCGACTGCCTTCGGCTCGGGTCATGATCCCGCAGACCCAGGATCGAGCCCCACATCCGGCTCCCTGCTCAGCAGGAGGCCTGCTTCTCCCTCTCTCGCTCCCCCTGCTTGTGTTCCCTCTCTGGCTGTGTTTCTCTCTGTCAAATAAATAAAATCTTTAAAAATAAATAAATAACTTGAAAATATAGAGAAAAATTTAACTCTAAGATTCAAGACATTTGGATGTATTTCCAAACAGATAGGCCCATGTCACCAGCTTGGTTTATTTCTTTCCAATCTTTCCCCCTCTAAATAGAAGTTTTTATATTATGAGATTAACTAGAGAAATGGTTAATTAAATGTGAATCAATATTCGGCAGCACTTAAAAGAAACAATTTATAAATCCTATGTGACAATATAAAGAAATTCTTTTTGAGGGGCACCTGGGTGTTTCAGTTGATTAAGTGTCTGCCTTCAGTTCAGGTCCCAGAGTCCCAGAGTCCTGATATGTAGCCCCACATCAGGCTCCCTGCTCAGCAGGGAGTCTGTGTCTTTCTCTCCCTTTGCCTCTCTCCCCAGCTTATGCTCTCTCTCTCACTCACTCTCTCTCAAATAAACAAATAAAATCTTAGAAAAAAAAGACATTCTTGGGCGCCTAGATGGCTCAGTTGGTTGAGCGACTGCTTTCGGCTCAGGTCATGATCCTGGAGACCCGGGATCGAGCCCCACATTGGGATTCCTGCTCGGCGGGAAGCCTGCTTCTCCTTCTCTCAGTCCCTCTGCTTGTGTTCCCTCTCTAGCTCTGTTTCTCTCTGTCAAATAAATAAAATCTTAAAAAAAAAAAAGACATTCTTTTTGATGTAATGCTAAGCTGGGCAAAGTGTAGAGAATGCAATTGCATGGGGGTGGAGGTGAGATTCTTGGGAATCATGGACACATGTGGAGCTGCTCTCCTAGACCACTCACCCTAGACACCAGCAAGAGCCAGCCAGCTGTACAGTAGGCACTCCGTAAATGTGTGTTGATTGATAGCTGATAGCTAACACTAGGGGCCCCCAAGCCCAGATACCTCTAGAACATCAAGTAAAGGGCTCTGGTTCTCTTGCCTTCCATAAAGACAATAAAGAACTCAAAGAAGACCTCTCAGTCCATGCCCTCTAATGACAATTACACACGATTTGCTTGTAGTTTAACATAAGCTTAATTATGGACAACAAATTGCTACCTAACAGGACTCTAATATTAATTTCTAAAGTCCCCACTCCCACCCCAACTAACTAAAGAAACAGTGGAAAGTTTGATTCAATTAAGACAAAAGTCAACACCTGGTCTTCTGCTTATGGCCAGTGAGCATGCCCATGTATGCCTCACTGTCCCCATTCATGCCCCACCAGGGCCCTACTCCAGTCTCTGCCTTTGCACTTGTTCAGAGTTTACTCTGAGAGTGGAAATCTGTGGCGATGATGTTGCTAAGGAAACTTGGCATTCTCCCAATACCCTCCACAAAATGTCTCCATCTAGTTTCCAGTGCTTGGTGTTTATTTGGGCTTATGTGCTGCCTCTATGTTTAGTCTACAAAACTGGTGTTTTAAGCTCTGCTTCTAGTCTGAGGAGAATAGTTTTCAGGTTGGGTCTGAGGTGAACTTAGACCATTGCACACACACCCCTACAGGAGTAGAACTTCCTGGAGAAGAGGACTAAGCCTCCCTTGGGGCTTACTAAAACTATTGTTGCACTGTTGTGTTCAGCATTGCATCTTAACCCCTAGGCCAGAGCCCGACTCTTACTAGGTGCTCCATAAATATCCATGACAGCAGAACCCAGATTTCTTTCTAACAAATTGAAGAACCACACAAACATATTGTTTATTTATTTTTTTAAGATTTTATTTATTTATTTGACAGAGAGAAACACAGCCAGAGAGGGAACACAAGCAGAGGGAGTGAGAGAGGGAGAAGTAGGCTTCCCGCCAAGCAGGGAGCCCGATGTGGGACTCAATCCCGGGTCTCCGGGATCATGACCTGAGCCGAAGGCAGTCGCTCAACCAACTGAGCCACCCAGGCGCCCCAAATATATTGTTTAAATGTCTATACATCTACATACATAGTGTTTCTGCTCCCTTGTGGGACTTAACATGTTCGGGTTTACAATGAAGGCTTTTAGGATCTTTGCCTATTCTTCGTAACTAAGCCACTAGTTCCATGAGAGCAGGAACCCACATACCTCTCTCTGTATACCCCACAAATTCACACAGTGCCATATACATGCATGGCTGGCATTCAATGACATGAGTAGTTTGGTTAGTCAACTAAACAAACATGTAAATGCTGGGTGCATGCAATCGTATACTTGCCATTTCAGAGCTGGTGGTGGTATCAGATGCTGTCTATGGCCCCAAGATGAGAAATGTCCTAACATATGACTCACCAATACCTCTCAAATACAGTGGGTCCTGACCTCCCTGCAGAAGGCTAAGCTTACTTGGGTCAAAAAATGCATCATTCATTCTTATTTGTGAGCTCCATCATGCTCGCATAGAATAGGCCAACATTCATGAAGCCTGAGGCTACAGAATATGCATTCTGTACACATGGCAAGACCATCACCTCCGTCCAAAACTCCTAACTGCCACAGCTGCTGAAACATGTTGATATATAAGGACCCATAGAAGGTTGGTCATTTTTTTTGAGTAACTGATGACTGAAAGAAAGGTCTCTAAAAGCAGCTTCTTGGGAGCACCCCCATCTTAATGAAATGAGCTGCCTTGTGCTTTTTCCTGACCCTTGGTTTCAGGTCAAGACTTGAGATGAAAGGAGAGAACAGCAGCAGGACCTGACAGTCTCTGTTTCTCTGCAGCTACGGGTCTTCAAGCTGGCCAAGTCCTGGCCAACCTTAAACACACTCATCAAGATCATCGGGAACTCAGTGGGGGCCCTGGGGAATCTCACCATCATCCTGGCCATCATTGTCTTTGTCTTCGCTCTGGTTGGCAAGCAGCTACTTGGGGATAATTACCGTGACAACCGGCATAATATCTCTGCGCCCAATGAAGAATGGCCACGTTGGCACATGTATGACTTCTTCCACTCCTTTCTCATCGTCTTCCGGATCCTGTGTGGAGAGTGGATCGAGAACATGTGGGCCTGCATGGAAGTTGGCCAGAAATCCATATGCCTCATCCTTTTCTTGACAGTGATGGTGCTGGGGAACCTGGTGGTAAGTGCTGAGCCCTACTGTGGGCACTGTCTTAGGAGCAATGGAGGAGACTTCTGGGTTATCCTAAAAAGCTTTGAGGTTGCACATTTTATGCCCGCATCATACCTCCCTGACTGTAAGTCTTCAAACTCTGCAAAGTGATGTGGGGCATGTTCTAAGAACTGTGCATTGGAAGGTAACCTGATTTGCTAGAATGAGCACGTAGGAGAGGGATGACAGACGCAAATTGCCAAGTGAAGTGTCTAAGCCACAACAAGAACTCAGTAAATGTTAACTGTTAGTTGTTGAAGAAAAATTTCCTTTCCCACTCTAGAGGGTCTCAGAAGATATTTTTCTCTAGGGTCATGAGAACTGACTGATTTCTCTGAGCTACACATGTCCTAGCTACAAGCAGGAGGGCGGGCAAGGTGAGACAAGATGAAAGAGAGAAGTTGGGTCATGGACAACATCCAATGCCACAATGTCAATAACAAAATCCACTCCCACATTTGGGGAAACTCAAGGAAGACCTTTCTGCCAATTGCCCTCACCCCCTTCTCTATCCTAGTTGGCCTCTTGCCCTCAGCTTACTCCCACCCACTGTGGTTCTGGGAACCCTCGCTGTACTAGTGCTGGCTGCTGTATGAGGACATGGGACTCTCAGAAGCCCCTTTCTTACTACCCTGAAAGTCAACCAACTTGAATTCTTCTCCTGTGAGTGTTTTATAGACACAAGAAAGCTAAACCAGGAAAGATGAAACAACAAATCCAGATTTTTCAGTTTTTACCACCCAGGTCATGGAGCCAAAGGTGCCTCCCCCCTCCCCTACAATCCCCAAGTTAGGGGATTGGCTGAAGATCTTTTCTTCCAGGCTGAGCTCAGCATCCTGAAGAATTACAGGGGCCCCTAGCCCTCAGGCAGGAAGTTTCTCTCTGAGCATTTGTATAGCCCTCAAGTAGTTTCCTCTTCACAACCACGCCAGAAGGGTGAGAGTCCCCACTCCCTACTCATGGGAGAAGAACACGAAGTTGAAAACAGCAAGGAGATTGCCCAGGACCCCAAAGTGAGGAAAAGAATCCAGGGCTTTGGAAGATGACTACGGTCCCAGGACAGACCCATATGTGTTCCTCTCTGCTATGTCTGAATGTCCCCTGGTTCAGTAGGGGTGATCCTTCTCTATGGCAGACAATGTACTTCCAAGTCTTGTCCACATGAGGCAGGTCTCTTGGGACATCCCCAAGTCTCCCCTCAGTGGCTCTCAAAATTTCCATTCCTCCAGAGGGAAAGCATGTTGGGTGGGCAGAGAGAGGCCCAGGTGTTGCTGTCCTGCCCTCTGATTGGTTGCCAACATGGCAGACCATGGAGGGACTCAGCTCGTTGGTTGAGCCATCTTTGCTTCCACTCCTACTCTCCAGGTCCTCAACCTATTCATCGCCCTGCTGCTGAACTCCTTCAGCGCGGACAACCTCGCAGCTCCAGATGAAGATGGGGAGGTGAACAACCTGCAGATTGCCCTGGCACGGATCCAGGCATTTGGCCATCGTACCAGGAAAGCCATCTGCAGTTTTTTCACCAGGCCCTGCCTGCCGCCCTGGCCCAAGACAGAGCCCCAGCTGGTGGTGAAACTCCCACTGTCCAGCTCTAAAGCTGAGAACCACATTACTGCTGATGCAGCTGTGGGGAGCCCCGGAGGGCTTCCAGGGTCCCGAGGCCCCAAGGATGACCACAACGACTTCATCACCAATCCTAACATATGGGTCTCTGTGCCCATTGCTGAAGGAGAATCTGACCTCGATGACCTGGAGGAGGATGGTGAGGAGGGTGCTCGGAGCTCCAAGCAGGAAGTGACCCCTCAAGGGCAGGTGAGAGTCTTCCCACAGGACAGCCCCAGGGCTGGAGTGACAGGGGCAGAAGGGAAGTTAACATAAAGAGGTTGTCCAATATCAGGACTGGCACAGACTTGAGGGGCCCCAGGCAAATCAAGCCTAGAGGCACTTGATGCCGGGAAGCAAATACCATGCCAAGTTTCTGGAGGAGGTGGCTTTTGAGGTGGGCCTAGAAAAAAGAGTCAGAATTTCCCAGGCAAGCAAGAGCAGGGCCAGCACCTTAGTCTCGGGCCACTTTGAGGTTCTTGGGATGGTCTTTCACACAACTGCCTCACTTATCAGGCTCTGTGCCTAAGATACTAACTAGACTCCTCAAAGAACAGACATTGTCCAAGAGTGAGATTCATCTGATCTTCCTCAGAAGCCTAGGGAGTCCTGATCATTAGGGGATTCATTTATCCAGCTTTTCCAAACAAAAGATGTCAGAGGGAAATGACACTTCTTCTTTTTGGCCCCAAAGAATTTAAAGCACATTAAAGCCTTTGGTAGTATATATATTTTGTAAATACTTTACACAGACCCCTTAAGCTGATAGATCAACCCTCATTGACCTCTTCTCAGTGACTCAGGGCATGCACTTCTGCACAACATGGGAAGCAAGGGACCCTGTGGGGTCTGGAGGCAGGCAGGGCTGCTGACCAGGCCACTAAGTAGCCTCAGACAGCTGTGCTTTTTGTAGCTCTACCACAGCCTTCTTCCCCTGCAGCTGTCACTTCTCTTGTGTTCCAGCAGCTGCTATTATCAGCTGCAATATTTTACATGCCTTTGTATGGATGACAGCCGAGGGCAGGGCGTCGCCATCCCCAGAATAAAGGACATGAACTCCATGATGACTGTCTCCACTCAGACATTTTCGGTTACTCTGGAGTTCTTGGGGGTCTTCAGATGGCCACACTCTACCACTCTGACTTCTGGACATGGTCATGGTTAACATCTATTGAGCAAAGTACTTCATGCCAAATGTTTTACAAGCATTCACATATTTATTCAGCAAAATTACAGAATCAAGTAGATCTCGCCTCCTCAATTTTGCAGGTGGGAAAAATGGAGATCAGGTTGAATATATTTGCCCAAAGCCACATGGCTTGTAAGTAATGGAGCCAAGAGTTAAAAAGATCTGGTTCTAGAGACTCCAGGCTTCACACAGGGATGCCTATACGTATGCTGCATAGATTAGGTCCTTAGCTCTGGAAGATCATGAGGGAGAGAGCTCTTCAAATTGAGAAGAGGTCAGCTGAGAGTGGGCACAGGTGCCCAGAGGGGACCCTCTTTCACTAGCAGGAGCAGCTGCAACAAGTCGAGAGATGTGACGTCCATATGGCACCCAGGAGCCCAGGCTCTGGAATGTCCTCTGAAGACCTGGCTTCCCATGTGGGGGAGAAGTGGAAAGACGAGGCTGCTGCCCAGGTGTCTGCAGAGGTAGGTATGTGAACTTCCGGGAGAGACTGAATGGCCGGCCAGACACTGACTGGTGGGATGGCAGGGGCTGGAGGACGGGGCTGCTCGGGAAGTGATGTTTCAGACTGCAGTCAGCCACATAACCTCAGTCTCAGCATGAGAATTGTTGAGGTCCATCCTAACTTCCAGGTTGGGCAGCACGATTTCAGCGGGAAGAAGGGCATTCTACAGTTGAGGGGTGAGCGGTGATGAGGGTGAGATTGTCAACCTCTCTGAGTCTCCTTGTCCTCATCTCTGAAACTGAACGGTAATGCCTACCTGATAGGGTTCTTTTGAAGCTTAAATGAGATGCTGCTTGTCAAGTGTTTAGTTCCTGCCTGAGATGGAATAAGTGCCCAGAAAATGACAGCCGAGAAAAAAGGGAACAAAAGACAATGCACAGAGAAAGTGTCTTTGGGAGCCAGCAGATGAAAGTCAGAGTCGCTTGTGGGTGAGGAAGTCTTCCCAGGACTCCCCCCGCCCCCACTCTCTTTTGTCCACATCATTTTCTCCAGCCAAAAACATCCTGGTGCTCTGGAGAGGCTGTCTGCAGTGAGTAGTGTGCAGACAGCCCCACACAGACTGAGCAGGAAGCAAAACTGGGAGTTAGGAATGCCATATAAGAGGTAAAAGGAAACTTGGTGGTTTCGTTACAAGTCTTTGAGGAAAACAAGTGAAGGGAAGAGGCATCTAGAAAGATTTAGCGTCATTAATACCTCGGCATTGAATTCAGAAATTTAACTTGACACCTAGCCTCTGAGAGCTGACGCCGTGACCGGCACCGGGCTGGGCAGAGATAAGGAAGACATCATTCGTGCCCAAAGTTATCATGCCCTTCAGCCTGAGGAATGTCAGCCACTGGCTGTGTGCCCTGGGCAGGGATGACCACAGCAGGGTGAGAGGAGAGGGTGGGTTGAGCTGGGGTTGGGGGACCTGGGCTGAACAGAAGCCACTTGGTTCCTGCTGGGTGAGGGTTCCCACCTTCTGTGCGTGGACATGTTTCCTTCGGAGCATGCTCAGGATTCCCCTGGCTCGTTGTCTCTACTCAATGTTTTCAGTACACGGCTGCTGGGTATTGGTTTTGGTTTTGTTTTGTTTTGTTTTCCACGACCGTGGCCAGGCAGAGAAGGGCCTGACAGTGACAGATGGGGACCCACCCCACCATTTGGGTCCATTAGCCAAGCTATCAGGTTTACTAATATGAGAGCAGCTCCAACTCCTAATTGAATTCATCTGGAGACATTACAGGGCTGGAGCTGCCTGGAGGGCAGCAGGGCCCCTGCAGCATCGCTCCACGATCAAATATTCAAGCCCAGTGAATGCCGGGAGCCTTTATGGGTGTAATTACAGTGTCTCGGCCCTCGCCAGCACTCCATCAGGAGCCTGGAGGCTTAAAGCTTCGCACAGCTAAACCTCTGGGGCTCGGTCGAGAGCATCACTGTTCTGGGCCTCAGCTGGCGAAGCCCCAGATACGCAAGGATCAGTGCAGTGGGTCCAGCCCCAAGGGACTCCCCCTGCATCTCGGGCCCTTGGCTGGGTGGGCGTGTGGTGACCGTGTACAGACTCACCGGGGCCCTCAGAGAGCTGAGCTCGCTGTCACGGGCTTCTGTCCTGCAGGGAGAGGACGATACAAGCTCCTCAGAAGGCAGCACAGTGGACTGTCTGGACCCCGAGGAGATCCTGAGGAAGATCCCTGAGCTGGCGGACGACCTTGAGGAACCCGAAGACTGCTTCACAGAAGGTAAAGGGGCGGCCACAGGACTCCTCACGCTGACATTCATTCGGGCCAGATTCCCATTCGACAAGCTCTCATCCGGGCACCAGTGTGTCCAGGGCCCTGGCCCGGGGTCCATGGGAGACAGACACACGGGGACCCTTGCTGCCTCCTCCCCTGGCATCACACACAGCAGCCTGGTGGGGCCACGTCACTCCTGGTCACCTCACCACGTGCCTTCCTCCTCACCCTCGGAAACACCTCACAATTATAAACCAGGCCTCTTGAGGTTGGACAGGAAAGAGGTAAACACTCTTGTCTGGGGACATAAAGGACCCAGAGGAGGGCCAGGCCACATCTGAGTCCCTCAATCTTTGGTGTTGCTCTGAAAGGCATGGCCATAGCACCCTGAACACACCCCATCTTGTCCTAAAGGCAGAAAATACATCTTACTCTCTGTTTCCCTCTGTGTTTAGAATAGAGAGGCACACTGTGTTCTCACTAGATCCGCCCACAATAAAGGGATATGCATATAGTTCACTTTTACATGAAAGCTACTGTGGCTTCAATAATAAAAAAAAATCTATAAATTAAAAAGCAACGACACTCCCTTGAGTTTCCGATTCCACACAGCCCTGCACTGGACTGGACCCAGGCCCCACCCCAGCCATGCGGTAGCCTCTCAGGTTGGCGAGGGCTCAGGGCATAACCCCTCAGATGACATCAGACCCAGGCCCTGCGGCTTGTCAAGCTTCCAGAAATGGGTGGGCATAGGACAGGGACCACCCGTATCCTCTCCGAGTAGGACAATAATCAGGGAGGACTTGAGAGTGGGTGAGACCAATGGGAGGGAGGAACACCCAAAGGGCAGGATCGAGAGGCTGCCGGAGAGGGGTACAGCTTCTCTCATACTCCAGAGAATTCCTTTCCTATGGGATGACAAGTGGGGTTTCCCAGTGGCGTGCTTTCCCTGCAGGGCTGGGGCAAAAGTGCTCCTCCCTCCCGAGGGGACATCCCTCTCCATCAGTCACCTCTCCCCACAGGCTGCCTTCGCCACTGTCCCTGCTGTCGAGTGGATGCCGGCAAGTTTCCGTGGTCCGTGGGCTGGCAGGTGCGTAAGGCCTGCTACCGCATCGTGGAGCACAGCTGGTTTGAGAGCTTCATCATCTTCATGATCCTGCTCAGCAGTGGGTCTCTGGTAAGGGGAGGCATGGTCCCTGCCCCAAAGCTCTCCAGGTCAGGTCTCCCACAACCCTACGTGCCTGGAGCTGCAGCAGTGAGCTCCCGGATGCCAAGCCTGAAAGCCCCCGACTGATGGCTGGCGGAAGAAGCTGCAGCACATGGGCTCCTCTTAGCTGCGCGGGAGCAGGTGCTTGCGGTCCTCGTGTCCCCACCTACTAAGCCTGGCTACCAGCACTTCAAGCAGTGATGGCATGCATCCCACTTTATAGATGAGGAAACCGACACTCAAAGGGCCTGAGGCACTCATCCGTGTTTGCCCAGCTTGTCAATAACACAATTTACCTCTACCCTCATTTGATCCCAAAGCCCTGGCTTTCTAGCCCCTTGGCCTCCCAAACACTGGCCTCCTCCGAAGGCCCAGTACAAAGACGGCCATCCTTCTGTCTTATCAAGCCACTTGCAAATACTATTACTCGCTCAGAGCTCACAGCACGTCATCATATCAGCACTTTTCAAAATGTGATGACCCGGGGAGCTTGTTAAAAGGCAGATTCTGAGTCAGCGCAGGGGCGGGGCCTGAGAATTGACATTTGTCACAAGATCCAGGGGATGCTGATATTGCTGGACCAAAAACCACACCTTTTTTTTTTTCACTTTTTTTATGTATTTATTTTTTCATTGTGTTACATTAGTCACCATACAATATACATCATTTGTTTTTGATGTAGTGTTCCAAGATTCATTGTTTATGTACAACACCCAGAGCTCCATTTAATACGTGCTTTCCTTCATACCCACAACCAGGCCCACCTATTCCCCACCCCTCTCCCCTCTAAAACCCTCAGTTGGTTATTCATAGACCACATTTCTTAAAAAGATTTTTTTTTTATTTGACAGAGAGAGCACAAGTAGATAGAGCAGCGGGCAGAGGGAGAGGAAGAAGTAGGCTTTCCCCCTGAGCTGGGAGCCTGATGCAGGGCTCCATCCCAGAACCCTGGGATCATGACCTGAGCCATCTAAGGCAGAAGATTGACTGACTGAGTCACCTAGGTGTCCCACAAAGACCACACTTTAAAGATTTTATTTATTTGACAGAGAGAGACACACAGCCAGAGAGGGAACATGAGCAGGGGGAGTGAGAGAGGGAGAAGCAGGCTTCCCGCCATGCAGGGAGCCCGATGTGGGGCTCGATCCCGGGTCTCCGGGATCATGACCTGAGCCGAAGGCAGTCGCTTAACCAACTGAGCCACCCAGGTGCCCCAAGACTACACTTTATATAACAAGACCTTACAGGCATAGAGATGCTGGCTTAAAAGCCACTTCCTTAGCCCCTCGCTGAATGGCCAGCTTTGTAGGACAAGAAAGGATGCTTTGATTGTGCCATGGGTTATGGTCCCTGCAAATCTCAACTCATCTTCCTGGGGGACCAAGGTAGCTGTAGAAGCGGGAGGGGACTATTCAGCCCCAGGTGTCTGTCTTTATAGATGAGGAAGGCATAGCCCAAAGACATGCAAGGGCCTACCTGGGGTCCTGGCTAATTAGTTAAAGGGACTCATAGCTCCAAGTGTCTTCACTTGTTTTGCTCTTCATGTGTCATTTACTCCCTAAAAACAATCGACTGGACATCTGGGCACCTACTTAAACATCAGATTTCCCAGGAAGGGTGCCAAAGCTGCTCAGTGTATGGCCTCAGCCTTGGATAAGAACAAACACAGGTGAGAAGACATGAGCTGGGGTAGGGGGCTGGCCAGCCAGGCAATGACTCTAGGCCAAGGGTGAAGAGAGCCTCCGCCACCAGGGCAGCTCTGCCACCGTGGGGGAGGGGGAGATATGGCAGCATCTGAAGGGGTCCACTGCTCGGCACAGGGCAACCGGGAGGCTGGTTATGTACAGCTCTGGAGCACTGGCCACATCACCAGGCAAGAGAAGGCTGGGCGGTAATTTCTCCCTACCCTCCCCTCTTTCCTGTCCTCCTTGTTGAGGGCAATAGTCACATTTGCTGTTGACAAGGTGGTTCCCTCATTACCTCCTCCACTCCTGTCTTTCCCCACGGGCCTCCTCTCCTCATTTCTCTGCTCCATGCTCCTTGCTCCTTCCTTTTTGTTTCCTTACTCCATTCACCCCAGCTACTCCCCTCCCTCCCAGCAGGGAGCTTAGATCCTGCACCAGCTGCTGGGCCCTCACCTCCCCATCTCCTTCCCCAAGGGACTGAACAGGCTGGCACCAAATTTAGTCTTCCTTATGCTTTTACTTTGAGTACTTTAAAAAAAAAATAACATGAGTTTTCATCTGACAAAATAAAGTGCAAAAAAAAAAAAACTTGGAAATGATGGGAAGATGCAAAGAAAAAATATCACCCATTTTCCTATCACTCAAAGAGAATCTCACTTTGAAAACATTTTGGTATACTTCCTTCCCATCTTTCTTATGCATATAATACATAAATATTACAAAACTGAAACCACATTTATACATTCTGTAATTTCTCGGTAAATTCTCACAGTAAATATACTCCTACTATCTGACTTAGTAGCTGCAGTGTTTTCAGTTACAGGAACGTACCACCATTTATGTAAGCATGCTGTTTACTTCTAATAAGCATTGAATAGCCTATGTTGACTCCTTTGAAGACATTGGCCTCTTTCAGTCTTGGGGCAGACTAAAAGAAGAATCCCGAAACAAGGATTCTTGTGCAAGCAGCTTATGGAGGGCGCGCTCTGAGGGGGAGCCCACAAGGGAGGAAGGACCAGGGAGGAGCTAAAAGACGGGGCTCCCACAAAGTCTACCTCAGCTTGATCCCACAGGAGCTATGAGATAGGAAGGGTGTCATAGAGCTGCCCCACCTTAAGGCAAAGGGGACAGTCACTGGCTGCAGCTGCCCCCGGACCAGGCATTTCACCTTCTAAGCATTTCTGCAGGTGGAGGCAGCCCAGGGAGTTCTGTAGGAAAGGGGGGCATGAACCAGCTGTTAGCAGCCAGCCTCACAGTTGCTGGGGGACGGCTGCCCTGCCCACTCCCCAAGAGCATCTGGGTGGGGAAACCCAGAGCATAGAGGTTCCTGAGGCTAAATTCATGCAGGCAGAATTGCTGGGTTTGTGAAACCTCTGAGTCCTCATGCCAAATTGGTCTCCCAAAGGACTGGACTGACTTGCAGCCCTCAGTGAGGTATGAGAGGAGAGGCCTCCCCACAGCCACAGCAACCCTGGCTTTACCCTCGTTCTTTTCTGTCTCACCAATCTCATAAGAGAAAATGGCATTTTCTTTTCACTTGAATTTCCTTAATTACCAGTGGGATAGAACATTCTTTTTCAGAGGTTCATGGACAATTCTTACTTTCATTTTTGTGAACTGCCTATGAACATCCTTTGATGCTTTTATTTTTAAACCAAGTTGCTGTTAGGATCCCTTTGGTTCACTTCCAAGCCCCAATTTGAGAAGGTTTCTTTTCTCCCTTGCTTTCAGCTTCCCTGCAAAGAGTCAGCCAAGCTGCAGGCCCCGTTGGCCTTAGCGGTTCTGGTCGGTATTGCACGGTGCCTTTTCCACTAGCCCTCTGAACCTTGTCCCACGTGCATACACCATAAGCAAACAAAACAAAATGATACAGTCCTCCCAGGGGCTGAAGGCAGGGCCGGTGGGGTCCTTCCTTATCACTGGGTGCCCGTGCTGTGGGTCCAGGCAGCCTACCACTCTGTTCCCTTTCTTTCTTCCAGGCCTTTGAAGATTATCACCTTGACCAGAAGCCCACAGTGAAGGCCCTGCTGGAATATACTGACAGGGTGTTCACATTTATCTTTGTATTCGAGATGCTGCTCAAGTGGGTGGCCTATGGCTTCAAAAATTACTTCACCAATGCCTGGTGCTGGTTGGACTTCCTCATTGTGAACGTGAGTGGCTCACTGACACACATGGGGCTTGGGGTCCTCACCTCCGATGGATGGCTGCAGCTAGCACAAAGAAAGCTGTGGCCTCACATCGTGGGCCACTCCAAAGTCTGGAGCACTTCGCAAGGCCTCTGAGAATAGCGTGCACACCGGTGAACAGTAAGGACAGACAGTACACGATTCTGGCTCAAGCTGATGCTCAAGTGAGTCCTCAGCTCCTACACCTCCAACCAGAAGCCCACTGACTGCCCTCTGTATTTTACATCCAAAGCGAGATGACACATGAGGCTCTCAAGGGTCTTAAGACCTTGCATCCCTCGATGGGGCTTCTGGACCAATTGGAGGGTGAGGATTACGCAGCCCAGAGAATTTTCCCATCTGCTGATTCAGTGGTCCTCAACCCTGGCTATACTATAGAATCACCTGGGAACTCTTAAAAGTACAGTGAACCCAACTGCTATTCACTGAGATTCAGATTTCTCCAGTCCTAGGTGGAGCTCAGGCATCAACATCTTATAAAATCTCCTAGGCATTGTGCAATGTATGTGCAGCCAGATGGGGAATCACTGAGGTTGCCCCACCAGCTTCTCCCCAGAGGCACCAAAAGGAACAGAGGGTCCCTTTGGAGAGATGCTGAGTTGAAGCACATGTGTCCAGACTCACAGTAACCTGGGGCCACTAACCGCAGCACGAGGGGATTGGCCAAGTGCCTCCCACATGCTAGACTTCTGATTCTTCACTGCTGTGAAGAGAACGTCCTCAGTGAAATCTCCCAAGAGCCTTCCTTGACCCCAAAAGCCAGGAGTGGTCTCTCTCTCATCCTACAAGTGACAATCCTCTATCTCTGCCCAGGTCTTTGTCCTCTTGGCTTTGCAGGATGGTTGCCTGACTTATTTTCTTACTGCGGTGCAGCGAGGGTCCCCACACGCAGGGGGAGCCTCATGCTGTGCTTGTCTCTGCCTTCCACACTCCAGCAGCCACCAGGACCAAGGTCTGACATCAGCAGTGTCAGGAAATGTGTCTGTATTGAGTGCTCGCCTCCTGAAGCTGGATGGGGTCCAGCACAGAACATTCTGTCCAGCCCTCCTGTGCTGGCAGGTCCCCCCCAGCAGGCCTGTGCACTCAGTTCTCTTCTTGCCTGAGACCAACGTGCTGGCAGCATGAGGACACTGACCCACAGTGATTCGCTCTGAGGCCTGAAATCTGAGTCACCGGTGATAACTTCATGCATATAAAATAATTATTCATAAATGAAGGAAAAGCATTTCATTCTGGCTTCGCACCGCTGTTAGGGGCACAGCCACTCTTACCTACGTATGTCTCACTCATTTGAGTCCTGATCACTTTAAACGCTCACCATCCCATTCCATCCATCCTCCTCCTAATTCTTCCTGCTTATCATCTGTTTTTCCTTCCACATATCCCTCCTTCCATCTACCCATTCACCCTTCCTTTTCCCTTTCTTCTCAACATCCATTCATCTTTACATCTTCCATTTATCCTGTCAGTCCTCTCCTTCCTTCAACCCATTCTCATTCTTCTTTCTCTCTTCTCTTCCATCTATCTTAACCTTCCTTTCATCTATCCATCAACTGGTTCTTAATCCTTCTATCTTTCTATCTTTTGGTTCGCCTTTCTGATTCTTCAATCATCTAACCTTATATTCTCTCATTCATGAATCTTTGATCCAAGCATCCTCCTAGCCATTCATTCTTCTATCTTCCCATTTATCCTTTAGCTAGCTACCTGCCCTTCCTTTTTTTAAAAGTTTTTATTTATTTATTTGAGAGAGAGAGCCTATGTATAAGAGGAAGAGGGACAGAGGGAGAGGGAGAAACAGACTCTCCACTGAGCAGGGAGCCCAACGTGGAGCTCAATCCCAGGACCCCAGGATAACTTGAGCTAAAAGCAGACCCGTAACTGACTGAGCCACCCAGATGCCCCCATCCTTCCTTCTTTCTACCCGTCTATCCATTCATCCATTTTCCTTTCAATCCTCCACCCAACCAATCAACCTTCCATCCTTCTCTAATCTCTTCTATTCATTTGTTCTAACTCTCTTTCCTTTCATCCATCATTCATTTTACCAGCCATCCATTCTTCTCCCTTTCATCCATTCCATCCATCCACTATGCTATACTTCCATATTTTGTCCTTCTTCTTTCTTTCATCCTTCCTTTCAACTGCCTGTCCTATCTGTCTTTGTATCTTTTAATCCATTATTCTATCCAACCATCCTTCCATCCATCTTCCTTCTTTCTCTTCTCCCTCCCATCCATCCCAACATACTTCTATATTTTCTTCAATTTATCAAATGTTTATTTATGACTATGGAATATAGGATTGACTTATGAAGTGCTCTGGGTGGGGCAGAAGCCAAGAAATAAAAATTTCCTATCTATAGGAGTTTGTGCTGTAATCTTTTAGCAGATAGGACACACAGAGAAAAATAAACCTATTGTAAAGAGGGGGATGCGGTGAGCGCTCCTGGAAATAATTAGTGTCTTAGGGACTCAGAGACATGAGCCTGAGGAGGTGGGGGAGGGCTTCATATAGGAAATGACATTAAATGTGGGGTTTAAAATAAGCAGGAGCATTGGGGTACAAAGAGGACTGGGGGAGCAATTTTATTTAAAAGATGGCCCTTAGCAAAAGTACAGACAGGTATATTTAGGGAAGAATTTTACTTAGAATATATGAGTGAAACATGGTTGAAAAAGTAATCTACAGCTATATTATATAAGGAATCTAGGATTTTACCTGAGGATGATAAAACATCAGTGAAGTCTGGGAGTAAGAGACACACATGATTATAATCAGATTTGCAGTGGAGAAAGGATGCAATACTAGAGATCAGTTGGGGGGCTAGCAACCTGAGCAGTGGGAGTGAAGCTGGACTTGGGTGGAGGGCTTTGATGAAGAGACCCCAGACCCTGATTGCTCCAACTATAGATTTTGCACATGAGGCAGACTTCCCAGAGGGCTGAGCAAAAGGCTGAATAGGATCCAGAATGAAACTGGTCCCAAACCTCCCCACCCTCTGCCAGCCAGACAGCTGGGTGCCACCTGCTGGTGTCTGGAGCCCTGCTTGGATGGAGAAATGGATTTTTTTTTCTATTCCAGTTCTTTGTCCTGATAGAATAAGCCACCCATTCATAGAATACACATTATTTGAGGCTCTAGCAACCAAATGTAGACCCCTTCCTTTGTGAAGGTCTGGTGTATCTCTCCAGCTAGCTACCAGGACAAGCTAAGCCTTAATTCAGCCCACCAGTCATAGTGCAGTTGGGGTCTTCCAGGGTTGGTCACAGTCTCCAGCCAGCTCAAGCCTAATGCGTATGGGACCACCCTAGCACCTTCAAAGTTCCTGGAAGATTTGACCATTTGTCCATGTCAATTTGTGTCCTTTATAGTCCTTGGTCCAACACTTAAAAAAAAACCAACAGGGAATCACAACCCAGTCATTACATCTCAGCCATCTGTCAAAGCTAGATTTCATGGACCCATGTCACTCACTCTAACTTTGGCTTCCTCATCTTATCCAGGGGGAAAATATGACCTGGACTAGGAAGCACTGACCCAAAGCCACCAAAAAACAAAACAAAACAAAACAAAAATCAGGGGTTGAGAGGGAACGAGATCCCACTGAGACCAGGACTCTTTGCCCTCCACTTTTCTGAGCAAATACAATTGAGACTCACTTTGCATTCTTCAAAATAGACTTTTATCATGACCCCCACTAAGGATATCATCTCTCCAAGTCTCTGGAAGTCAGAGTTTCAAGGCTGTTGAAGTCTGGCTGGTGCCTCTGGAGGGGAAAAGGAGGGTTGATATAATACACTGGGAGCTTGTCCTGTGGAGGACTGAGGTTTTCTTTCCCAGAGGTTCAAGAAGTAATAAATGAAATCTTTAATAAGGGAAAGAGACTGAGCTATCTCCAGACCTTTCATCAGAGTTCAAAATAAGATGGGAACCAGGATGAGGGCTCGGACAGCGTATGGTATGGGAGGGATCCCCAGTCTCCTTCTACCAGGACCTTCAGGAACCTAGAGTAATGCTTTTGCCCTCTACCTGCATTCAGATTTCCCTGACAAGCCTTATAGCGAAGATCCTGAAGTATTCTGATGTGGCATCTATCAAAGCCCTTAGGACCCTCCGTGCCCTGAGGCCCCTGCGGGCTCTGTCTCGATTCGAAGGCATGCGGGTAAGACCTATCTCCAAGCTGCTCTCTCCAAGAATTTTGTACCCTTTCCCCTCTCCCATACCCTCCCATGCCCCTGAACCTGAACTCTGGATACTTGCTTCCCGCCGGGGCTTTGGTAGCACTGCCATAGCCTAAAACTCTGGTTTTCCTTATAGGAAAACTATATTTTCCTTCATGTCCCTTTGTGAACACTCTTCCCTTCTCAACTCAAATATCATATCTATCAGCACTCCGACTCATAACTTCCTGCTCATAGTGAAGTGTTCCTGCTTCAACATCTCTTACCTTCATTCCCCAACCTGCCTGTTGTCCTTTTTGGTAAAATCTCCAGAATACCCCAAATTCTTCATTTTTCCAAGACAAATGAGCCGTTGCTCTGACACTCCAATTAAATGTGGTGGCACCATCAGCTCAGCACCACGGCACCATCCACCAGAAGGCATCCTCTCCAATACAACATGGTCATGGGGTCCTGTGCATTCTTCCCTTTCATCCACCCCTTTCCTTGCCCATCATTGTCACCTCCACCTTGCCCTCACTGTCTTCCTCACAATGGAATGCTCACAAGCCAGGACCTTGAATTACTGGGAGGACAAGGGACTGCTAACTTGTCCCCCTCCCCTTCCTCATAATTACAAAAGTCTCCAGGTACTGAAAGTGAGGTTTTGATTTCTTCTACCATTGACTCAAAGAAGACATCCTATCTTCAAAAACAAAAGTGGACTTTACAAACTCACTTGTATCTTCACAAGTACTAGGAACTTACGATTGAAATAGTTTGAAATTTGTTTTATTTTATCTCTAGGTTGTTGCTTTACAAATAAGCAAGTTTGTGAATATGGATTTTGATTTTCACTGGTTCTTGATGGAGGCATACCTTGAACTATATTTTTAAAAGCCTTTTAAAATAGCATATAAGAAGAATAAAGCAAGGTCCTAGAAGCCTGCATATGCAAGCACAACACACACACTCAGACCCCTAAAAGAGCATGTGTGTACTCTAAGTTCATCCATCTCCTCAATCCTGGGAAAAGACCCTAAACCTGTCCAGAATGTTTAGGGAGAAGTTCTAAACCCATCTTTAGCTACCCAGTGCCTCTCAGTCTTCTGAGTCTGAATTATTGCCCTAATTAACTCACTTCTCTTGCTGCTTGCAAAGGCCACTTGGCTCTTGAAGCAGACTGAGTGAGTGTAGACAGAAGTGGGATCCAGAAAGAATGGTTCCAGATCCTTTCGTATTTCCTCCCAGGTGGTGGTAGATGCCCTGGTGGGTGCCATACCATCCATCATGAATGTCCTCCTCGTCTGCCTCATCTTCTGGCTCATCTTCAGTATCATGGGTGTGAACTTCTTTGCGGGGAAGTTTGGGCGGTGCATCAACAAAACCAATGAAGACCTTTCTCTTGTGCCTTTGTCTATTGTGAATAACATATCTGACTGCAAAAATCAGAACCACACTGGCAGCTTCTTCTGGGTCAATGTGAAAGTCAACTTTGATAATGTTGCAATGGGTTACCTCGCACTTCTGCAGGTGGTAAGTCCGGAGATCAACTACGTCTCTTCCTTTGGCTATTTTATAACGTGGAGAGCCTGGGGTCTTCCAGAATTTGCTATGTAGAGACTTTGCAAGGGTAGCAATCAGTGTGAGCTGAAGTCAGCACCTATTCCTACAGACTATAAGAGGCTGAAGGGCTTACCCAGGAAAGCGATGTGACAGTGGTGCAATTAGACAAGTGTGGGCTGATAGCCTTGAATAAATGGATAAACCTACAATGCAGTGGTATCAGGTGATGACTTAGAACTCACTATTTGTACGAAATAGACATGATATAGCCACCTGTCCAGACTCCTATTGCAGATCCTCTCCTAGGCAGCAATAAATTGTATTCCAGGTGTATTATAATGATAGAAAGTGCTGGTAGTGATGACAGGCAAATACATTCACACTCCTATTCATTCATCCATACCTTGCCTCCATCCAATCAGGTGTTGATAAAATTGCTTACACATTTGTCATGCAGTTACCCACACCTTCCTACATCCCACTCTTTGTTCACGCATTGGTGCAACAAATAATCCTTGAATAGTTGTGGTGGGCCAGGTGCCGTGCTTAGCCCTGGCAGATATAGAGAGCTCCCTCCTGGGGGGCTATGCTCTATGAGAAAAACAGACAAATAAATGAATCAAAACAGAGTTCAGTGTAAACTATGGGCAGACACTGAGTGGCTTCTCCTTGTTTCCAGGCAACCTTTAAAGGCTGGATGGACATCATGTATGCAGCTGTTGATGCCCGAGATGTGAGTCTCAGCCTGGCATGCCTACTGCCTTCCGCTTGGTGCACCAATCTATTTGAAATGGACTGGAGGTGGCTTTGGTACCAGGAACGGTGGTCACCCAACAGCCTGGCCTTATCCCTCCCTGGAGCAGTGTCCAGCTTGCCCTCTATTAAATGTTTAAGCCAACCTTATCTGTTCCCCTACCAGGCACATTCCCCAGACTTTTCAAGTTCTCCTGCTCACCACTGAGGAAAGTATCAGTCAATCTCTCCAAGACAGTGTATGAGGGCACTCTCTGGGAAGAAGCAGGAGCAGGATGATAGCTACAGCAAGGGTATTGTCATGTCAGCAGGGGGTGCTGCTGAGGAAAGACCCGTTGCTGCTGGGGCAGAGCTAATGCCCCGCCCCAATGCCACCTCTTGAGTCCACCTCTTGAGTTCACTTCTGTGCTGTGCTTCTGATTCTCTGAGACTTGACTTTCTTCAGTGCCTCAGAGCTTGCTCAGCAGTCTTTCCCCCAAGGGCGAGGAATTGAATGTCCACAGGGGTAACACTCACAGATAAGTTTGGCGACTCTGCAGATAAATGCTCTAACTTCCCAATCCCTTAGGTGTACAATTCTGAGGTGCATGCTAATGCAGTTCACTGCAGAACCCCAACAGAATGGGGCATCAATTGCCCCCCAGTGATGGCCTGCCTAACAATACCTCCTTTGGCTTTTCTCCTGCTTACCCCCCTCCCAGTCCTGCTTCCTGTCTCTTGAATAAACACCTACCCACATCCAGCTCCTTGTCTCAGGGATGAACACAAACAAACACCCACCTGCTCTCCATGCCTCACCTTATCTGTTCACAGGTGAATTTGCAGCCCAAGTGGGAGGACAATGTGTACATGTACTTGTACTTCGTCATCTTCATCATTTTTGGTGGCTTCTTCACACTCAATCTCTTCGTTGGGGTCATAATTGACAACTTCAATCAACAGAAAAAAAAGATAAGTGGGGCTCACATGTTTCCATGAATCTTCCACTCCATGTCTCCTGACTTCATAACTAAAGCCAACAATATCCCTAGCCTTCATGTCTGACCAGGAGCCCAATTTTGGCCTTTCACACCAATACCCACATTTGCACCCTGATTGCAACCCTCACCCTACCTGGCATCCTGGGGTGCTGCTGGAAGAGCTGCATTTCTCTGTATCAAAAACATCCCTGCTTCTGTCTGGGTCCCCTTTCTCTTTCCCAGAGTGCCTGGGTCTTTCCAGTTGGAACCAGGTGTGCTGGGTGTGCCCCCAGGTGACCCTTGGGAAACATCAACAGGGAAAGAAAGGGCTCCAGAACTTGCTGCCTCTGTCTGGAGCTCTGACCCCCAGAAGTGCTAAGTTAGAAGGCCTTTAGCAAGGGCCGGAGCTCCAGTGTTGGCAGAATCCCAGCCCTCATTGAGATAGGGAGGAAGACCTTGCTTCCATGGATGCTGACTCTGATAAATAGGAACTGAATCCCAGATAACCTCACATATTTACATTAAAATATTAGGGCATTAAAGGTTAAAAATGTTTTCTTGTTACCCTCTATTAATCCTTTCATTTAACACTCTCCATTCCTTTGAGGTAGATAAAACACCACTTGAGACTATAAGCTGAGATCCAAGGAAAAAACAGGGCCGTATGAATAAGTCACATAGCATGGCACCAAGAGCCCAGCATTAGTTTTGGCATCATACAAAACTGGACTTTCATTCCCAATTCAACCACTTGCTAGATGGCTGACATTGGCAATTTCTAAAAACTCTCTGAGCCTCAGCTTTCTCATCCATTCAGCAGACATAATAATACTTGCTCATAAGATTCTGGTGAGGGGAAAGTAAAAGCCTATACAGGAAGCACCTAGTTTAGGGGTGCCTAGGTGGCTCAGTAGGTTAAGCATCTGCCTTTGGCTCTGGTCATGATCCTGAGGTCCTGGGATCGAGCCCCCATATTGGGCTCCCCATTCAGTGGAGAGTCTTCTTTTCCTTCTCCCTCTGCCTCTCCCTGCTGCTCGTGCTCTCTTACTCTTTCACTTTTTCTCTTTCTCTCTCTCAAATAAATAAATAAAATCTAAAAAAAAAAGAAGTACCTAGTACTTCTTTTAGGACTGAGCTACTGTACTATTATATTTTAAAATAAATGTCTAATGGCATAAGCTTCCTTGGCAGAGTTCTGGGCATAACAAGTGGGCAGCCCTTCTGTGTCCCAGAGGGGCTCAGCAAGACAGCTGTGAAGTGCTGATCAATGTCATCAGCACCCTAGAGGGATATGAGACCATTCAAGCAGTCCCTTGTCCTATTTTATAGATGAGGAAACAAAGGGAGACCCTCACAGTGAGTTGGCCATGTTACGTAGTAGAATGAGATAAGCCAGCGATGAAGTTAGGGGGGTTATATTTGCTGACTCCTTGCCCAGAATTTTCAATATGGCCTCACCCAGTGCTTCCAACCCTGTGCCGCTGCCCCACTGAGATGTCTCTCCCTGAAAGCTCTCTGTGTCCACAGATTTTCTAAAATCTCCTCTCAAATCTCAGAGATCTCTCAACCCATTTTCAAGCATTTGCAGTAAACTACTTTACACAAACATGCTATGGAAATGGGAAGAATCCAAATTATGCCAGGAAGTGAAAGCTGAAGGATCGAATGAAGGCGGTTTAGAGGGTCCTCAAAGAAAACCCAAAACTGAGGAGGGAAGGCATTTTTGATGGTGGAAATTCTGGCACTGTAATAGCAGAGGGCAATGCAAATGGCAAGACCTCAAGAGAACCAATCAAGAGTTCTCCAAGGACACTTGGATAAGGCAGTAACTGTCCTTATCTCCTCCTCTCCAGGAAGGGGTCAAGCGGCTAGATCTCAAAGTCTTTGTTGCAGAAGGCTCTGAGAAAAGATTTTGCCCCTGGCAGGAACTATGATTCCAGAATCCCAGTGGATTTGACTAAAATGATCAGGCTGGAGGCAAGGCTCAGATTTAAACAATATTTACCTTCTTCTTAGGTTCTGCTCCCAAATTCTTCCCACCCTCTGCCAAATCAGCCCCTCTGGGTTCCTGAAGAAGAGAAGGAAACAAACAGGCTTTGTTCCAGAGACACAGGCAGGGAGTCAGAGCTGGGGTTCCATCCCACCTAGTCTGTCACTAATTATGGCACCTGGGCAGGACACTGCTTGATTTTGGCCTTGACATTGTCTTTCTCCAGAGAGGGGAGAAGGTGGAGATGTTCTTCTCCAGCATGCTCTGATTTTGGTATCCTTGGGAGTTCATGTTACTTTAATAACAGTGGTGTGTGTTATCCTTTTCTGTACTTAGGGGGCCAGGACATCTTTATGACAGAGGAGCAAAAGAAGTACTACAATGCCATGAAGAAGCTGGGATCCAAGAAGCCACAGAAGCCCATCCCACGGCCCATGGTGAGCTCCAGAGCTTCCCTGAAGCAGACTGTTTCTGGAAATCCAACCAATATCTTATGCCTATGGTGGGTAGGGGTTGGCCAGCACTCTCTGTGAAGGGGGAAAACTGGGCTGAATTTGGGGATAATGTAATGAGAGTTTCCTGACCCAAGAAATGAGAAGTCTAAAAGAAGGAACTCTGATCTTCTGGAGTGAATATATCTCCCACAGCTGCTCCAAATACACTTATTTAGGGAAGTACTAAGTTCCCCAACAAGTTTAGGGTTCAATCACAAGATTGGGAGCGGGTGAGACTAAATGATGATACTAAAAGTAGTAAGAGCCCTGAAATGAAGTGTTTTTGTGGTTATGCACCATGACCTAGGTTGCAATGAATCTCCAACCTCACCCTACATTCCAGCCCATGCCTACAGGAAATGGCTGAAACCCAAACTCCTGGGATCCTGGCCCCAGTCATGGTCATGGTCAGTAAGAACCAAAAGTTATCCCATCGTTGTGTTTAAAGACTGACAAAACCTTAGAGCTATGTTCCACTTTGATTCCTTTATTCACAAAAACCCTAAGAGACGTGCCATTTATTCCCCCATGAAATGCAACACCCAGTCCATACATATTATCACCTAAGTTCTTCTCAATCCTCCACCAGAAGACAGAAAATGTCAGATCTCTAGTTAGCATCTGTTGAGAGTAGAGGAACAGGTTTGTCAGTGGAAATATTATTATGTAGTAAATGTACAATGGAACCTCTTCCAGGAATTTCTGAGCCATCAGAATGGAATTGACATCTTGTCCATTTATGGAACCTTTCTGTGGTTAAAATGCAGTCAGTATCTGTGAATAGAAATATAGGAGCTGTCTAGGACACTATGCCATTAGCAGCCCCCCACCACAACCACCAGGGCAAAGTCTAAAGACCTACAATAAAGGAGAGGAAATTTCCCTAGAATTAGGGAGACATATATTCTGCTGGCCAAGGCATTAGGATTTCTAAATCAAGGCATGGGGTTTGTATAAATTACTAAAAACTTCATGAGCACATAGTCTTGAAAACATTTACGGGGGGGAAAAGTCCTATGACCTTTGGATATACTTGGAAACAGTAGTCATAAATGTATCGCTATGCTCAATTCTGATAAAAAGTGTTACCATGAAGGGTGATAGGATGTTTAGACCTCTGTAGGGGCAGAGATTTCCTTCAAAATCCTCCCATCAAATCAAGAAAACTGGGGTTCAGTGGGCCTTAAGTCTCAGGGAGTACCCCTCTGTCAGCCAGTCTAATGGGCAGGAACAGGCTTAGAATTTAAAAATGTAGATAAGTGGCTAAGCCCAGCCAATCAGCATCAATTCAGAGGAGGGAGCTCCTGAGACTTACAAACAAGCATCTGAGTCCCTGCTGGCCTTCCCTGGTGGCTGGACTGATGCTAAATCTACTCTTGAACCAGACAATAAGCAGTCTGTTCTAGGGACATCCTTTGGCAAAATCATGACAGTTTTAGTACCTGCCCTACATGCTGCTCAATCTTTCTACAACATCTCAGAGTCTCCCCTTTTATCAACTAATCCCACAGGCCACCACAGCTTCCTCCTCTTGAGGAGGACAATTTCACTGGGATAGGATGAGCTGCATTTCAAAAAGGGACTCTGGAGAGGATACTATCTTAATTCAAAGGTAGGAACCTAATGTTGAAATTCCAGGCACTACAGTAGGAGTGCAAGACAGTGGTTGGGTAGGAAGACCCATGACAAGGTTGGCAATGGGGGAGGCCCACCACATGGATAATGGAAGTAAGACTGCACAGCCCAACTGTGTTTCTGGGAGTCACCATCCCTTTGGATTCGAAGAGGATATATTACTAATGAACTATCAGTACTCCCCTAGCTTTAGTGGAGAAGTGTGGCTCTCTCCTTAATATTCTGTTCCAAGCATAGCCAACACTTTTTTCCCTTTGTTCCCCTATCATGGCAGAGTCAAGGCTAGAATATTTAAACAGGACTATGAAGTCTTAGGGGTCCCAGAGAAGAAACTAAAAGGTCAGGGGCCCAAGCAGCAACTGCATGTGGCTGCTCTCCAGGGCCCACAATCTTAGCCCATGCTTTCTCCTGGCCAGTAGCCATATGGCAGACATCTTGGCACCCACCACCCAGTGGGATAAGCCTGATAATCTGCCTTCCTCAAAGTCCAGAGCCAAGAAAGAAACAGAAACAAAAAGAGAAATTCCCACTCCTACCTAAGATTCACCTTCCCAGATCCTGCTCTCTTCACTAGATTATTGGCACTAGAATGCTCATCTTCCCATCTTCTTCCCTTGGCAGTCCCAATAGGTTAAGCTATTCAGATAAGCTGAGCATTGAAATCTGCCCCCAGGACTTTTGCCTCACAGGAGCATGGGTGCCATTTCAAGCAGGGCCAACCTGGTATACACACACACACACACACACACACACACATACACACTAACACTAACACACTTCTCCTCACCGCTGGCAAAGCTCAAGTTCCAAATTGTATGCCTCATCCATAGCAAAGACTACAGCTTCCACAATACTGGGAAGTTTTATTCTATAACATTCCCTGCTATAGAAATTACTAATAGCAGGTTTCACATATTTCATTTTATAGGAAAATAATAGGCTCCAGAATATCACTATCATCAGTCACCCACTTCATCATATCTGAGAGCACTGAGGGTTGCAAAGGAGTGAACCCTGCCCACAGGTTAAGCCAAGAACAGCCAGTAAGCTGCTCCATTACCCAGCATCCAAATATCCAAGGCAAACTCATTGCCCACAACTTGGTAATGTTGTCACCTGATCTGTTTAATTAGAAGTTGTGTAGTCATGAATGGACCTTTATTTTTTCACCATTTTTAGTGATTAAATGGAAGTTATTCATGGCTCTTCAATCCCGCCTCCTACTCCAGAAAAGATACGGGCCAGCAGGTATGCCCAGAGCCAGACCTACGTGGGTCTGATTCTTTGCTCTAATCCCACAATATAACAACCTTTCCCCACAAGGAAGAATAAAGCAAGACCCAACCTCTGTCACAGCCCTTCTTCCCATGTCTACTTTGAAGCTTCTGTGAACTCTCTGACGAGACTCATGACAGGGTCCTCTCTACCTCCACTCATGCAGAGCCCAGCACATAGTATACATTCAGTAAGTGCCTGTTGTATACAATAGAGTGGCCTTCTAATTTTATTTGAGGTGTGGGTAATCCGAGGTGTCCATTCTGTCATCCATTAATTCATCTATTTATTGAATATCTATTGCATACCATGTACTCTGCAGACACTGGGGATAGAGCAGTGAGTAACACATACAAAGTTCCTGCCCTCAAAGAGACTATATAGTCCTGTGACATAGGAAAAAAAAACAGCAAAAATCACACACATACCAATTTACAGGTTGCAGAGATTCCTAAGAGAGACATAATGGGGTGAAGAGCAAAGGGTGTCTAGGACTGAGCCTTGAGGTGCTCTAACATCTAAGGGTTGCATAAAGAAGTTTCAAAAAATAATAGCCAGAAAGACAAGAAAAGAACCAAGGAAGTAAGGCATGATGGAGACAAAGAAAGGAGAGTTTCAAGGTGGCAGGTGTGGCAAGAAGTATCAAGCAGGTGTCCTTGTACTTACATTCTGGAGGTCATTGGTGATCTGAACGAGAACTATCTCAGTGGCAGGATGTGGACAAAAGCCATGTGGAGGTAAATTGAAGATAGAATGGGAACAGTGATTACACAAAATGCCTTCCAGAATTTGGCTGTGAAAGTGGGGGGAGAAGTAGGGTGGTAGCTGGAGGGAGATGTAAGGTTCAGGAAGTTTTTTTCCTTTAACCTAGGAAGAGCTAGGTTATTAGATATTTAGCTAAGGAATCAAGAGGTAGTAACCAAGAGTGGGCAGGTCTGGCCAAAATCTTCACTCCTCAGTAATGAAGCCAAAGGACCAAGAGGTTGGTAAGTGACAGCAGTGAAGAAGAGGTGATGGTGAACTGCCTAGATGACACAAGCTTCAAAGGAGGAAGGGTTTTGCAAGATGGGGAGGAGCAAATGTCTGGAAGATACAGTGGGAAACAAGGATTCCAGGCCTACCCTCTTGCCCTGGAGTACCTGGGGTGGGGGAGAATGAGCAGCCACTGTGTTTACAGTTTTGAACTCAAGCTATGTAGGCACTATGGGAACACAATGTTAAATAAGACAGGGCCCCGTCCTCAAAGAGCTCACTCTCTAGTAGAGAAGAAGAGAAGCACACATGAAATGCTAGAACTCAAGTCTGACTATGAAGGCTGTGGGAGGAGAGAGGAAATAGGCAAGGTGGTGTGATTTGATTAGGTGATTAAGGAGATCTCCTAGGAAGGAGTGGGGCTTAAGAATTATGGATCACTCAAGACTACTGGGGTTTAGATAGCCAAGTGATGGGATGGGAAGAGCTTGCAAATGGTACATCTGTGAGGAAAAGGCTCCTGGTGACTCTAAAGAGGCGGGAAAGGCAACGAGGACTTGAATTGAGGCACTGAAGTAGAATTAAATAAGAATAACATTTTGGGAGGATTAAGGACAGAATTTGGCTTCTGTTTGGGTGTGGTGTGAGGAAGATAGAGGTTTCAGAAAGACTTCTATGGAGAGAATGCAACCTCTCCAGATGCCTCTTGTATGTTGGCCAGAAAGCCCTAATGGATCATCTCTTGTTTCCTCAGAACAAGTACCAGGGCTTTGTCTTTGACATTGTGACTAGACAAGCTTTCGACATTGCCATCATGGTCCTCATCTGCCTCAACATGATCACCATGATGGTGGAGACTGATGATCAGAGTGAAGAAAAGACAAAAATCCTTAACAAAATCAATCAGTTCTTTGTGGCTGTCTTCACGGGCGAGTGTGTCATGAAGATGTTCGCCTTGCGGCAATACTACTTCACCAATGGCTGGAATGTGTTTGACTTCATTGTCGTGGTCCTCTCCATTGGGAGTAAGTGGGTTTATAGGTGGTGGGGAAGCCCAGACTCTGCTTGGGGTTGTTTGGGTTCTTGTTGTTGTTGTTGTTGTTGTTGTTGTTGTTACTAAGAGAGCAACCAAATTTTTTCAGTATACCTTATATTTTAGAGGAGCCCAGTATTTGCTGCTTTCCAAGAGCAGCAGATTTACAATGCCCTGTCCTCTCTATGAAGAGGAGAGTTTCCATTGGCCTTCTCCATGCTGTCACAAAGTGTTTTTAGGCACCTACTGTGTGCATAGCCCATTGCCTGAACTTTGAGGCTTATAGGGACAATCACTCCTCCAGAGAATATAAGATGATGGAGTTTCCAGTGGGCCTTATCTTGATGGTCTTCAAAGAGGAAAATGGGTGGTATCATTTGAGGTGAGTCATTAAATACTTTCTGGAAAAGGAGGTGGTTGCCAGAAGAGTGAGCAAAGACTAAGAGTGTTCAAAAGAGATTCTTAAGTCAAGGATCTGCAATTAAATCTTTATATAACTGTCCACTTAGGGAATGTGAGTGATAAACAAGTCAAAGGATCAATGCCAAGAGATGAGTGCTCTTAGGGCCTAGTCTGGGTGTTTAATGATAGGCCCAGTATTTGGGAGCCAGTGAGTGTTCAGAGAAGACTCATGAAGTCAGAAGCTAAAGTTGGAAATGGAGCCACCCACAGTTGAGTGCTTGCTGACTTCTGAGGACGGGGCTGGGCTCCTTGGATCTTCACAACAGATCTCTGAAGGAATGTTATTATCCTCATGTTATACATTTTAAATTCAGCCTTACAGATTAAGAAAGTTATGCAAGGTCATACAGTTTGAAAAGGGTAGAGCTGAATTTAGATCAGGCTTATGTTCTCCTAATGAACTAGCTGCCTTCTACCAACAACCAAGAGTAAGCTCTTAGCCTTCTTGTGGTTTAGGCAAAATTTGGCCCTAAAAAGGCCAAATCCCAGTTTACCAGCTTTACTTTGCATTATAAATATATTCTGACCTGTTATATCATGATCTGCTTAGTTTCCATATCGGAGCATAGATTTAATTTTCCATTGATTTATCATCAAGAGCTAACAGCATCTAAATCAACTTGACAGCATTGAATCAATCTCCTCACCCTAGTGCTGAAACACAACCTTGGGTTATAATTGTTTGGGAGGTTTATGTTTATTTTTGTTTTCTGTTTTGTTTTGTTTTCCTGTTGCTGCTGTTTTTTGTGGGAGGTTTGTTTTGTTTGTTTGCTTTCCAAAGTGAGAAACACTAAAGGTCATTTTGACTTTGTAGTAGAGAAAAGAGACTGCTTATATAACTTCCATATCAACACTATAGAAATAAAATACACTCAAAGTACTCCATTCTATGATAGGGACTCCTTAACTACTGGTTCCTCTGATCTACACAGCAACACAATCCACTCGTAAGAAATCAGTCATAGAAACAACTGGAAAACAAGTGAAAGAACATACTTCATAATCATTCTGCCCTCCCTCCCTCCCTTTCTTTCTTCCCACTAGCAAGACATGTATTAAGTATCTAATTATTACAAGTACGAAGACTCATACTCCCTTAAAGTATTATGTAGACTGGTTGGCTGGCAGAATCTTAGTAGATTATATAGACACATAACCCATGCTTTGGAAAAACATCCCAGTTAAACTTGCTTTAAGAGGGGCTTTCAGAAAGATTTTATAATACAATATTATAATTACTTCCCAGTTCTCTTCTCATTTCCTTCCTCTTTCCAACACAATACTTTGACCACCCATAGTCATATGATAAAAGGCAAATAGGGGTAGAGGGTCAAGGGAACTCTGGCTAGGAGAGAGAGCTTGTCACCTTGTCATGAGAGGTCTTGAATCCTATCTGACCTAAAGGCTTCACCTACTCTTTCATGGTCTCAATAGGTATCCAAGGCCCCAAGATCAAGCTTCACAAATCTTCAAGTTAGATTTCATATAAGGAGTCATATACATTCTTCATCTTTCCAACTTTGTTCATAGTTGGGGGGTGGGAGGGCCATAACTGACCCTAAACAAGCCCATCTCCAGATCCTAACCTAGATTTCAAACACAGCTGGAGATGGAAGAAACAAATAAAAGCCATTATGCGACAGCTGGCCATTCAAAGCCAGTCTACTTTAGCTGTCATCAAGTTGCCCGACTCTTCAGGCTTCCTTATAATTAACACCAGGCTCTGTACAATTATTCACAGTATCATGTGCCAAGAACTGAGTCAATCTTCACAGTGGGAGATAAGGAAATGAATCACAGGAGATCCTGGCCTCACAGAGCACAGGACCAGGAAAAGGTAGAGGAAAATTCATGTCCCAAGGCTGAATTCTCAAGGAAGAGCAGAGCCTGTGTCATAGACAGAACCAGACAAGGACTGTGTACATGTGGAATATGATGTAGTCACTTCTAATTAAATTAGGCTGCAGAAGATAGGGCTTTGATTATGGAGGTTGACTGAGAAGAAGACATTCCAGATGGAAGGAAAGAAAGATAAGAACATGGTGGGAAACGTGGGACTTACTTGAGAGAGAAATATTTATGCAGTGAGCATGTACTGTGCCCCTACTTTATGTCAGCCTCTGTGCAAGGTTCAGAGGGCCCAGAGTCCTTGAATATAAATGCTCACATGGAGATCCATACAGAGCAGAGATAGGAGAGTATGATTGCAGCCAGCATTGTCAGGGCTCATGCTTGCAAGTACTAATTAGTTCATTTCCCCCTCTTCTAAAGGCCTGGTATTTTCTGCAATTCTTACATCACTTGAAAATTACTTCTCCCCAACGCTCTTCCGAGTCATCCGCTTGGCCAGAATTGGTCGCATCCTCAGGCTGATACGAGCAGCCAAGGGAATCCGCACACTGCTCTTTGCCCTCATGATGTCCTTGCCTGCCCTCTTCAACATAGGGCTGCTGCTCTTCCTCGTCATGTTCATCTACTCCATATTTGGCATGGCCAGCTTCCCCCATGTAAGTTGGGAGGCTGGCATCGACGACATGTTCAACTTCCAGACCTTTGCCAACAGCATGCTGTGCCTCTTCCAGATCACCACGTCGGCTGGCTGGGATGGTCTCCTCAGCCCTATCCTCAACACAGGACCCCCCTACTGCGACCCCAACCTGCCCAACAGCAATGGCTCCCGGGGGAACTGTGGGAACCCAGCTGTAGGCATCCTCTTCTTCACCACATACATCATCATCTCCTTCCTCATCGTGGTCAACATGTACATTGCAGTGATTCTGGAGAACTTCAATGTGGCCACACAGGAGAGCAGTGAACCTTTGAGTGAGGATGACTTTGATATGTTCTATGAGACCTGGGAAAAGTTTGATCCAGAGGCCACTCAATTTATTACCTTTTCTTCCCTCTCAGACTTTGCAGACACCCTTTCAGGCCCCCTGCGAATCCCAAAACCCAATCAGAATATATTAATCCAGATGGACCTGCCCTTGGTCCCTGGAGATAAGATTCACTGTTTGGACATTCTTTTTGCCTTCACTAAGAATGTTCTGGGAGAATCTGGGGAGTTGGATTCTCTGAAGGCAAATATTGAAGAGAAGTTTATGGCAACTAATGTCTCAAAAACATCCTATGAACCAATAGCAACCACCCTCCGGTGGAAGCAGGAAGACATTTCAGCTACTGTCATTCAAAAGGCCTATAGGAGCTACGTGTTACACCGCTCCATGACAATTTCCAATCCCCCAGGTGTGCCCAGGGCTGAGGAGGAGGCTAGGTCACCCCCAGATGAAGCTTTTGTTGCCTTCATGGCAAATGAAAATTGCACACTCCCAGACAAGTCTGAAACTGTATCTACCACATCTTTTCCACCATCCTATGACAGTGTCACTAGAGGCCTTAGTGATAAAGTCAACATGAGCACATCTAGCTCAATGCAGAATGAAGATGAAGCTACCAGTAAGAAAGTAACCTGCCCTGGGCCCTCGTGAGGACACTGCAGCATGGACCTAGTTCTGATGTGAACTTCTGCTCTGTGATAATTCTTCCCACTAAAGGTGGCACTCAGTTACCACCTCACCAATGCATGCCACCAGTCACAGTGTTAGAACTGGGCAGAGAATGCATTTGGTGTCCACCTTTGGAGACGCCCTCAAAACCAACAGGAGTCAAAAGTCAAGAGTATCTCCACTTGAATTCTCTTACTTTCCAGAAAATGTCCCTGGTCCTTTCATTTTAATTGTGATCAGAGCTCACATTTACTGTGATGAACTTCTCAGGACTAGAACTTCCAAAGATATATGGCAAGAATGCTGCTGAAGGTCCAAGTTAGTCCTCTCTGAAACACCACACTGAGATTGACAGTGTTATTTAGGATTTTGCATGACTGCATGTTGAGAGCTGCCAGACAATTGCTCCTGCCCAAGGTAACACCTGTGGTCTATGTCGTGAAAAGCCTTTGAGACATCCATTAAAATTAATATTTTTAAAAGTATATCAAGACCAATGTTACATTGTAAAGTATCATTTTTTTAAATTATGTAATACTGACATGTCATAAATCACTTCTTCATTTTCAGGGTTCCTAATATTACTTACAGTTTGAGCTTAATTCTGAGTGGAGCAGGAAGGATCACTGTCCTGAAAGTTTGTTCTAATCCTAAGTATTTCACCAGCAGCCATGCTATCTGCACCACACTCTTTCCCCTCTGAACCTCAGTTTCCCCACTTGTAAAAGTGGAGGGAGGTGGGAGACAAAGTGGAAACTCTCTATAGTCTTTGCATTTCTTTTTGGAAAACTCATTGGTGCTTTGCACCAATTTAGGTAAGGAAAATACTCTCTCCTGAAGTTACAATGGCCAGACTTTTCTGCTGTGTAACTAAAAAAGTAGCTTTGGATACATTCCAGAACCTGTTTCACATCTCATAGTCAGACCTTAAGAAGAAGGTTTTCACATTCCCCTTGGGCCAGGATTCCATAATTAGTATAATCAAAAGAAAAGGGACATTTTGAAAAAGATGATCTGAAAGATAAAAGGTATGGTCAATATTTTCTTAAATACATCCTATAAATGTTATTAAGCACCTATTATATGACAGGCACACTCTAAGCACAAGAGATAATGGAAACTAAGCCCCATATGATTACTTGGATTTATGCAGTGAGTGGAGAAAGCATTGTCAGAAAAGAATATTCAGGCCAAAGAACGTGGTAGGTCTTAAGATGAAGCAGAGCAAGGAGTTTTGTGACAACATAGGACATAAAGTATCATAATGACAGCTCTGATCTTCTATTAACCCTTGGGACATTTCCCGCCACAAAGACAAGGATCAGGTCAATTTGTTGACGTGCATTTGGTCACTTCATAATATTTCCCATTTATATAATTACAAAGCCTGGAGACCAGTCTACCATACATGTCTTACGGGTACAGATTTTCTTTTATTTTTTTTAAGATTTTTATTTATTTTTTTTAATTTATTTATTTGACAGAGAGAGCGATCACAAGTGGGCAGAGAGGCAGGCAGAGAGAGAGGAGGAAGCAGGCTCCCTGCTGAGCAGAGAGCCCCATGCAGGCCTCGATCCTAGGACCCTGAGATCATGACCTGAGCCGAAAGCAGAGGCTTTAACCTACTGAGCCACCCAGGTGCCCCTGGTACAGATTTTCTAAGATCTTGATCTCCTTTCTCTGTCATTGTTAGCCCATCAGAAGCTGACGAGGTTGTCAAGATATTTGTTGGGGTTTGTCAGCACCCACGGATGTAGGTTAATAAGACCATGATGGAATAGTTGAGGACTGGGCTGTCCCAGTGCAAATCAGAGGTTCTCCATATGTGTGGCTCGTATCTTAAGGATGAGTTCAACAAAATGGCTCTTCCTCACTGGTTCCATTGAGCAAGGGAACACAGATATTGGTGGTGCCACTTCTCCAACATCTAAATCCCATTCAGTCAATGAAAATGCCATCTAAGACAGCTGGATAGACAGAGAGCTTAGGGACTTATTTTTATGTTATTTGGAAGAATAACATGTACCCAACCATCAGCCTAGTTTTATTAAGTAGATGATATTATTCCCAAAGATATTCTTGATACATTTTTTTTGCCCAGGCTGTAAATTGAATTGTGCACCCCTCCCCCAAAGAAAAGATATGTTGACGTTTTAACTCATGGCACCTGCAAATGTGACTTTATTTGGAAACAGAGTGCAGATGAATCAAATTAAAACACAGTCATACTGGATTTAAGTGGGCCCTAATCCAATGATGAATGCCCTTAAAACATGAGGGAAATTTGGACATAAGCACACCGGGAGAAGAATGCCATGTGGAACACATACACACACACACACACACACACACACACGGAATGAGAAAGCAGCTTTGTGAAGACAAAGGCAGAAATTGGAGTGATGTGGTTGTAAGCCAAAGAATGCCAAGTATTGATGGCAAGTACCAAAAACAAGAAAAGAGCAAAGAAAGATTCTTCTCTAGAACCTTCAGAGACAGTATAGCCTTATATCTTGATTTCAGACTTGGTCTTTAGAAATGGGATAGAATACATTCCTGTTATTTTAAGCCACCTAGTTTGTAGTGCTTTGTTACAGCAGCCCTGGAAAACTAAGACACCCCACATTTACTTCCATACAGATGCATATCCCAAATTATGATGGGAATCACTGGAAAAGTGATGCAGTATAATATACAGCTTGCATTGCACAGAGTTTTCAGGAATTTATTCAGTGCAAATGCAGGCTTAGCCTTTGAAAATTTTACTACATCTAGTTTCAAAGTTCACCTGGAGTTCAAGATAGAAGCAAATCTGGGAGGTCCAGGGCAGATGGAGAGTCAAAGTGAACTTCTCGTCCTCACACATAGGAGATGGCACTGGAATTTCTCTGATCCAGACTATGTGAGTGTACCTAAGAGCTGAAGGGAAACAGGAGACAGAAGAGTGCTGTTGACTGTATAAATATCTGAAACCTACAGGATCCTTAAAATGTCTCTACCATAAACACTAGTTGGACTTTTTTTTAAGATTTTATTTATTTGACAGAGAACAGAGAGCACAAGAAGGGGGAGTGGCCAGCAGAGGGAGGAGCAGAGTCCCTGCTGAGTAGGAAACCTGACACAAGGCTCCATCCCAGGACCCTGGGATGGTGACCTGAGCAGAAGGCAGACGCTTAACTGATTGAGCCACCCAGGCACCCCCAACCCCAACTTTTAAATCCATTAAACTGTGTAGCACAGAGACATAGATGGCCGAGAACATTCAGGAACATTCAGCCAACACAGATGGGAAGATGTCGGCAGAGCCTTGGTTTGCTAGAGCATTTGCCTTAGATGAGGTCACTTTCCAAAGGACTGGGGTTGTAAAAGTTAGTAAGACACATCCTCAGCCTGGGGCTGAACATAAGCTCAAGTTTAATTTTTTTTTTTTACTTTAAATTTATTTTAGTTTTTCAGTGTTCCAAAATTCATTGCCCATGCCCCACATTAATCCCAAGATTTCCAGCATTTACAAGCTAGGCTATTTCAATCACTCCTATTGAAAACAATGAAAATGTGGCACCAGGGTGGCTAGGTTGGTTAAGCGTCTGCCTTGGTTCAGGTCCTGATCTCCGGGTCCCGGGACCGAGTCTCATATCAGGCTCCCTGCTCAGTGGGGGGACTGCTTCTCCTTCTCCCTAGCCTTCAGCTCCCCCTGCTTGTACTCTCTCCCTCTCTCTCGGTCAAATAAATTTAAAAAAGAATTAAAGAAAGAAAACAAAAATGCTGTATAAATACTAGACAACAATAATATGTAAGTTGGAAAGATGAGTCAAATAAAGGTTCTAAAGCTTTACTTTTATTCAAAAGGAAAATAAAAGTTTGTATTATTATTAGACTTGGTAAGTTAAGAAATCATGAATTAATTACTAGGATTGCCACTAGCAGAATAGAAACAATATATTCTAAACTAGGATGGGGGAAATATACTAATGAATAATTAGACAATCAAAAAAGTAAGATAAGAAAGAAGATAAAAGAGAAATAAAGAACAGGAGGAATGAGTTCAAAAGATAAAGAAATGTAGTATATTTGAACACAAATATATCAACAATTGTATTAATATAAATGGAGCACTGGGTGTGGGGTATGAACAATGAATCTTGGACTGAAAAAATGTTATAAAAATACAATCAAAAAATATAAATGGACTATGTGCTTCAAAAATCAGCAAAGATTGTAAGACAGAATTTTAAAATTCCAACGAATAATGTTTATAGAAAGACACAACTAAAACCTAAGATTATCAAAAAGATAAAAAGAAGGGAAAAGATATACCATGCAAATAGTAAACAAGTAGCTGCAAAATTCATGGTTTTTTTCCCAAGTACTTAGGGAACATTTAAAAAGTAGTCATTATAACTAGACATAGAACAAGATTTTGAAAGTTTTCAAGAAATGAAAAGCACATAGTGTGTTTTCTGACCATAATTTGATTTAGCTGGGAATTAATAACAAAGGAAACAGACCAAAGCATATATGGACACGTGATATATGACAAAGGGGGCATAACACAACAGTGAGAAAAAGATGACCTTCCTACAAATAGAAATAGGACAATAGTGTTTTCATGAGAAATAAAACAAAAATTAGACCTCTATACAAAACTGTACTTGAAAAATCAAATTCAGATGTACCCAAATGTGAAAGACAAATCTATAAAGCTTTTAGAAGATAATAAAGGAAAATATCTACATAACATGAAATAAAGAAAAGACTGATAAATTTGACCATTAAAATTTAGAACATCAGTTCATTAAAATAGATCCTTAAAAGAGTGAAAAAACAAACTGTAATAGTGGAAAAAATATTTAAAACATTTAGACCCAACAGAAGTATAATATTCAGAGGAGACTTTTATTTTCTACAAATCAATACAAAATAGACAACATAGTAGAAAAAGGGCAAGAGACTTAAAAAGGCATGTCGTGAGAAAGAAACCTGAATAACCAAGAATCACGAAGGTGCACAACCTAATAAGTAATCAGAGAACTGTAAATTGAAACCATAGTGAAATACCACTACACATCTATCAGATCTGCAAAGCTTTTGAAGTCTAACACATATCAACAGTTGGCAAAGATGATGAGTAACAAGAACTGCACCACTGGGAAGTAATTAAATTGTCACAATCATTCTGAAAAACAGTTTGCTAGAAGACTTGAAGATACATATACCCACGACTCAAGTTTTGGAATCTAAGGTATGAAACCTAGAGAAATCATTGCACATGTACTCTAGGAGAGATGTACAAGAAAATCTCTTCTCAACATTGTTCATAATGGACCCAAATTAGACACAACCTAATGTCCACCAGCAGTAGAATAAATCATTATATTGTGGTGTGTTTTTGCAAATGTAATTTTGTGCAGTAATGAAAATGGGTAAGATATAGCTACAGATGAATCTTAGAAGCACAATATTGAGTGAAAGGAGCCAGACATGAAAATACATATACTATATGATTAAAAAAGGTTCAAAACAGGTAAAAGCAAATATATTGCTTAGGAATGCATAAAGAAATCAGATTACCATATAAAAGTTAGGGTAGAGAATCCCACTAGGGGGAAAAAGACATTTGTGTCTGGGCTTTTGGCAATGTTCTAATTCATCACCCAGGTGGTTCTCTTTATGAGTGTTGCCTTTATAACTAAATGTTAAGATACACATTTATGGCTAATGTACTTTTCTGTGTGTATGTTATATCTCACAATTAAAAAAATTAATGACTTAGCTTAGACTCCCCTCCTTCTCACAGTAGTTACTATCTGCTACTCTGAATCCTGGTGTTTCTATCTTGTATTATCTGAGCTGAATTATAAAAGGACTAGGAGCTCCAAAGCATACCATATTTGTTGAGTGTCACTTCATTGTATGTCACAAATACTGTTTTTTACAAATTGAAGGTCTGTGACAACCCTGCATCAAACATGTTTATTGGCACCATTTCTCCAATACAATTTGCTAACTTCATCTCTCTCTGTCACATTTTGGTAATTCTCACAACATTTTAAACTTTCTCATTGTCATTATATTTGTTATAATGATCTGTGATCAGGGATCATCAAGGCTACTATTATAATTGTTTCGAGGTATCACAAACTGTGCCCATGTAAGATGGCAAACTTATTGATCGGTTTGCCACTGGCCACTTCCCCCATCTCTCTCCCACTCCTCAGGCCTCCTTATTCCCTGAGACACCAATATTGAAATTAAGCCAATTAATAATGCTTAGTGGCCCCTGAATGTTCAAGTGAAAGGAAGAGAGAGTCACACATCTCTCACTTGAAGTTAAAAAGCTAGAGATGATTAAGCTTAGTGAGGAAGGCATGTTGAAAGCCAAGATGGGCCGAAAGCTAGGCCTCTTGCACCAATCTTTCAGCCAAGTTGTGACAGCAAAGGAAAAGTTCTTGAAGGATAATAAAAGTGCTATTTCAGTAAACACGGGGATGATAAGAATGCAAAACTACCTTATTGCTGATATGGAGAAAGTTTTAGTAGTCTAGACAGAAGATCAAACTAGCCACAACATTCCCTAAAACCAAAACCTCATCCAGAGCAAGATCCTACTCTCTTTAATTCTGTGAAGGCTGAGAGTGGTGAGAAAGCCACAGAAGAACAGTCTGAGGCTAACAGAGGTTGATCTGTGAGGCTTAAGGAAAGAAGCCATCTGCATAACATCAAAATGCAAGGTGCAGCAGTTAGTGCTGGTGTAAAAGCTGCGGCAAATTCTACAGAAGATCTAGCTAAGATCATTAATGGAGGTGGCTACCCTAAACAACAGACTGTCAATGTAGATGAAACAGCCTTCTATTGGAAGAATATGCCACAGGACTTTCAAGGTGAGAGAGAAGTCAGTGCCTGGCTTCAAAGGACAGGGTGACTCTCTTTAGGGACTGATGCAGTCAGTGATTTTAAGTTGAAGCCAATGCTCATTCACCAATCCAAAAATGCCAGGGCCCTTAGGAATAATGCTAAATCTACTCTACCTATGCTCTGTGAATGTAACAACAAGCTTGGGTGAGAACACATCCATTTACAATACAGTTTACGGAATATCTTAAGTCCACTGTTAAGACCTACTGCTGAGATCTACTTAAAATTGTCCTTTTAAAATGTTACTGCTCACGGACAATGCACCTGTTCATCCAAGAGCTCTGATGGCGATGGACGGTGAGATTAATGTTGTCTTCCTGACCACTTATAAAACATCCATTCTGCAACCCATGGATCAAGAAGTGGTTCTTATTTTCAAGTCTTATTATTTAAGAAATACATTTCATGGGGCGCCTGGGTGGCTCAGTGGTTAAGCGTCTGCCTTCAGCTCAGGTCACGATCCTAGAGTTCCGGGATCGAGTCCCACATCGGGCTGCGTGCTCGGCAGGAAGCCTGCTTCTCCCTCTCTCCCTCCCACTGCTTTCTGGCTGTGTTTCTCTCTGTCAAATAAATAAAATCTTTTTAAAAAAGGAAAGAAACACATTTCATAAAACTATAGCTCCCATAGATAGTGATTCCTGTGGTGGATGTGGGCAAAGTAAATTGAAAACTTTCTTGAAAGAATTCACCATTCCACATGCTATTAAGAACATTTGTTGGGTGCCTGGGTGGCTCAGTTGGTTGGGCGACTGCCTTCGGCTCAGGTCATGATCCCAGAGACCCGGGATCGAGTCCCACATCGGGCTCCCTGCTCGGCGGGAAGCCTGCTTCTCCCTCTCACTCCCCCTGCTGTGTCCCTCTATCGCTGTGTTTCTCTCTGTCAAATAAATAAAATCTTAAAAAAAAAAAAAGAACATTTGTGATTCATAAGAGGAGATCAAGACACTAACATTAACAGGAATTTAAGAAGCTGATCCTAACCGTCAGGGATGACTGAGGGGTTCAGGACTTCAGTGCAGTTTGTACTTGCAGATGTGGTACAAATAACAAGAGAACTGGAATTAGAAGTGGAGCCTGAAGATGGGACTGAATTTTTGCAGTCTTGTGGTAAAACTGGAATGGATTAGGAGATGCTTCTTACGGATGTGCAAATAAAGTGGTTTCTTAGGATGAAATATACTCCTACAACTCCTTCTCTCTCTCAAATAAATAAATGAATAAAATTTTTTATTTTTATTTTTTATTTTTTTCTTGATTAGAGATCCGTTTTATGTATTTTTTGTTATGTACACTTAGCCAGCATATAACACATCATAAGTTTTTGAAAATAACACTAGTGTAAAGCTAAGAAAATCTGCATTAAACTGGGGACATTAATTGTTTTATTTAATTTTTATTGTGTTGTGTTATTCACCATGCAATACATCATTAGTTTTTGAAGTAGCGTTCCAAGATTTATTTTTTTAAAGATTTTATTTATTTATTTATTTGACACGGAGAGAGAGAGATCACAAGTAGGCAGAGAGGCAGGCAGAGAGGGAGGAGGAAGCAGGCTACCTGCTGAGCAGACAGCCCGATGCGGGCCTTGATCCCAGGACCCTGAGGTCATGACCTGAGCCGAAGGCAGGGGTTTTAACCCACTGAGCCACCCAGGCGCCCCCAAGATTTATTGTTTATGTAAAATGCCCAGTGCTCCGTGCAATATGTGCCCTCCTTAATACCCAGCACCAGGCTCACCCATCCCCCCACCCCTCTTCCCCTCTAAAACCCTTGGTTTGTTTCTCAGAGTCCACAGTCTCTCATAGTTCATCTACCCCTCCAATTTCTCTCCCTTCACTTTCCTTTTCTTCTTCTAATGTCCTCGATGTTATGCCTTATGTTCCACAAGTAAGTGAAACCATATGATAATTGAATTTCTCTGCTTGACTTATTTCACTCAGCATAATCTCCTCCAGTCCCGTCCATGTTGATACAAAAGTTGGGTATTCATCCTTTCTGATGGCTGAATAATATTCTGTTGTATATATGGATGACATTTTCTTTATCCACTCATTTGTTGAAGGGAATCTCCGCTCTTTCCACAGTTTGGCGATTGTGGCCATTGCTGCAATGAACATTGGGGTACATATGGCCCTTCTTTTCACTACATCTGTATCTTTGGGGTAAGTGCCCAGTAGTGCAATTGCAGGGTCATAGGGTAGCTCTGTTTTTAATTTTTTGAGGACTCTCCATACTGTTTTCCAAAGGGGCTGCACCAACTTGCATTCCCACCAACAGTGTAAGAAGGTTCCCCTTTCTCCGCAGCCTCTCCAACATTTGTTGTTTCCTGCCTTGTTGATTTTGGCCATTATAACTGGTGTATGTTGATATCTCAATGTGGTTTTGATTTGAATTTCCCTGATGGCTAATGATGATGAACTTTTTTTCATGTCTCTGCTAGCTATTTGTATGTCTTCATTGAATAAGTGTCTGTTCATGTCTTCTGTCCATTTTTTGACATGATTATCTGTTGTTTGGGTGCTGAGTTTGAGAAGTTCTGTATGGATCTTGAATATCAGCCCTTTGTCTGTAGTATCATTTGCAAATATCCTCTCCCATTCCGTGGGTTGCCTCTCTGTTTTGTTGACTATTTCCTTTGCTTTACAGAAGCTTTTTATTTTGATGAAGTCCCAACAGTTCATTTTCACTTTTGTTTCCTTTGCCTTTGGAGATGTATATTGAAAGAAGATGCTGTGGCCGATGTTGAGGAGGTTATTGCCTATGTTCTCCTCCAAAACTTAAATAAATGAATCTTTAAAAAGTGGGGCACCTGGGTGGCTCAGAAGGTTAAGCATCTGACTTGTGATTTCGACTTGGGTCATGATCTCATGGGGTCTGTGACTGAGCCCAGCATCAGGTTCCACATTCAGTGGGGAGTCTACTTGAGTTTCTCTCCCTCTGCTTCTGTCCTTCCTCCAACTCCCACATTTGTGTTCTCTCTCTCTCTCTCTCTCTCTCTAAAATAAATAAATTAACCTTAAAAAATATGGAATATACTCCTGGTGAAGATGCTGTGAAGACTGATGAAATGACAACAAAGGACTTAGAATGTTCTATTAATTTAGGTGATAAAGCAACAGCAAGGTTTGAGAACACTGATTCCATTTTGAAAGAAGCTCCACTGTGGGTAAAATGCTATCAAACAGTATTGCATACTACAGAGAAACCATTCACGAAAGGAAGTCGACCAGTGCCACAAACTTCACTGTTGTCTTAAGAAATCACCACAGTCATCCCAGCCTTTGTCAACCACCACCCTGATCAGTCAGTGGCCTCAAATTTGAGACAAGCCCTTCTATCAACAAAAAGATGACTCACTGGAAGCTGGGATGGTGGTCAGCATTTTTTAACAATTAAGTATTTTTAATTAAAGTATGTACATTTTTTAGACATAATCCCATTGCACACTTAATAGACTACAATATAGTGTAAATATAAGTTTTATATGCACTGGGAAGCCAAAAAATTCATCTGACTCACTTTATTATTATATTCACTTTATTGTGATGGTCTGGAACTAAACCTGCAATGTCCCTGAAGATTGTCTGTGATGAGTAATAAGAAAGAAAATTTTAAAGAAAAGAAAAAATACCAAATGCAATAGATGAAGGAGTTGTGGGAGTGGACAGATGTGACCAGATGTGACCAAACTATTGTGAACAAAGCACAGCAGGAAATGGAGGAGTGAAATGATTATGAGGACAAAATGTTGTGTCTCTATAAATTCTTTTGGATGGTATCATGGGTGATATTAAACTACTTAACAACATGCCTGGCACAGAGCCAGGCACACAACCAGGACTGACCATATTGCTAAAGCAGGCTTCTTGCGGCCCACCCTCCCTTATTGTGCCAGGTTCTAACCTCTCCGTTGTTGCATCAAGAAGTCTAGAGGTCCATCCCAAAAGGAAGACCAGGGAAGCTGGGGAAGAGGTAGGAGCACCTGAGGTATCAGCTATTTACCAATCAGTACAGAAATAATTTGTCTTACCTGTGCATACTGATGGAATAGTATTAGTGCTGGTTGAAACTGATAGAAATCCAATCCAAATTAGTTTATAGGGAAGAGGAAAAAATATATCTTCATTTACTAAACAGAAAGCCAAGAGATATATTTGGATCCAGGCCTACCTGGATCAAGGAGCTCAAATGATGCATCAGGATATTATATCTCTCCTTCAGGTTCTGCTTTCTTCTGTATTAGCTCCATTCTCAAGCAGGCTCTCTCTATGTAGTGGCAAAAGATTACTCTGAAAATCTTTTACATCTGTGATCTCAGAAGGAAAATGACTCCAAATAATTCTAGGAAAATTCCCAGGTAGGCTTGTGCCTGGCCCAGATCTTACCATATCCCTTTCCTTAGGCAAACCTTGTATCCAGGCATGCAAGTCATTGTTTATTCCTGGATCATATGTTTACCCTGGAAGCCACAAGCTGAGCTGGGAGTGGTTCCCAAATAGAAAAGTTCTCTGGACATAAGAAAAGAGACTGGATAATGAATAGGCTAAAACAATAGCTATCCACTCTGTCCACCCCGAGTCACCCAATATCAATTTTTCCAGACATGTAATATCAAAAATGCCTTCCTAACATAATGTAGCTATCCTACATACAATGGCACTCCACCCTTCCCAAGGAAAGGAAGCCCAGAGCTTTGTCCAATTATTGCATCCAGCTTCAACAGAAGACTGTTTGAATAACAGATGAGCAAATTGTGCCAACTCTACTTTCAGAATATATCCAGGAGGGGAGGAATTAAGATGGCGGAGGATTAGGGGACCCTAAATTCCTCCAATCCCTGAAATTCAGCCAGATCATTATCAGATCATTCTGAACACCTATGAAGTCAATCAGAGTTCTCAGAAAAGAAATGCTGTAATTCTACAAATAGAAAAGTGACCACTTTTTGGAAGGTAGGAGGTGCGCAGACTTGAATCAGGGTGATAAATTGGAGGATATGGCAGCAGGGAGAGATCCAGCTTAAGGAGGCTACCACAAAGTATTATAAGCAGCAGATCACAAAATTGGAACTTTAGAAGTCTGCTACAGTGGGGATGTCCCTGGCTTAAGGGTGCTCAGGTGGCAAAGCAGGTTGGAATCCCATGTGGGACACAGCGGTCTCAGGATCTGCGATCCCCAGAGTTCAGGGAAGCTAGCTGAAAATACTGAGTCTAGGCACTGGCTTTCTTCTCAGTGTTTCTATAAACCATGAACCACTGGAGTCACGTGACTGTTCCCCAATCAGGGGCGCAGCAAAAGGATGAAGCACAGGGAGCCATCCCTCCCTCCCCTGGAAGGGACACTGTGGGTTTGAGTCACAGCAGGCCATAAAAGTTTAGCAACATGAAACTCAGTCAGGTGCTTGAGATAAAAACATGGGCTGGGTGAACACAGAGTTTGGTGGAAAACTAGGGAAACAAAAGTGATTGACTGTTTTTCTGTGAGGGCTCCACTAAAGAGTGGGTGGTGCAAACTTCCAGCTCTGGGGATAGAGTTTGGGGCATTGCCATTTTCATCCCCCACATCAGTGCCCAAGGACTTCAGGGAGCAAAACAGTGGGCATCGAAAATCTGGAGCTGCTTACACCGATCCTGGCCCCCTGGCAAGGGAGGCACAACTCCACCAAGGCAAGGACACTTGAGAATCAGTACAACAGGCCTCTCCTCCAACAGACCAACAGGAACAACCTGCTAACACCAAGTTTACCGATCATAGAGAATTGCAGAACCTCAGCTCCTGGGGAAAACAGTATATAGCATTTGCAGATTTTTTAAATTACTCTTTGATCTTTCAGCTTTTTTTTCATTTATTTTCTTATTTTTTAAATTCTTTTTTAGGGGCGCCTGAGTGGCTCAGTTGGTTAAGCGACTGCTTTCGGTTCAGGTCATGATCCCGGAGACCTGGGATCGAGTCCCACATCGGGCTCCCTGCTCGGCGGGAAGCCTGCTTCTCCCTCTCTCAGTCCCTCTGCTTGTGTTCCCTCTCTTGCTGTGTTTCTCTCTGTCAAATAAATAAATAAAAATCTTTTAAAAAATAAATAAATAAATAAATTCTTTTTTAATTTTATATGTACATTATATATTTTTTATATGTAAGTGTTTCTTTCTTTCCTACTTTAGGATCATTTCTTTTAACAAGCACATCAAAATGCACCCAAGATCTAGTATTTTGTTTTATTCTGTTTTGTTTCTGGTTTGATTTTTTTCTTATTTTGTGTTGTTTTTGTTTTCTTCTGGTTTGTTTTGGTGGGGTTCTTTTCTGTTGTTGTTTTTGGTATTGTTGTTTTTTCACTCTCTTTGTTCTATTCTTTTCTGGACATAATGACATGATGGAGAAATTCACCACAAAAGAGAGAACAGGAAATAGTAGTCACTGCCGAGGATTTAATCAATATGGATATAAGTAAGGTGTCTGAACTAGAATTTAAAGCAATGATTATAAAAATACTAGCTGGGCTAGGGGCACCTGGGTGGCTCAGTTGATTAGGCGACTGCCTTCAGCTCAGGTCATGATCCCAGAGACCCGGGTTCGAGCCCCACATCGAAGCACTCCCTCTCTCACTCCCCCTGCTTGTGTTCCCTCTCTGGCTGTGTTTCTCTCTGTCAAATAAATAAAGTAAATCTTTAAAAAAAATACTAGCTGGGCTTGAAAACAGCATAGAAGACACCAGAGAATCCTTTACTATAGAAATAAAAGAACTAAAATCCAATCAGGCTAAAATTTAAAATACTATTACTGAAATTCAGTAAAAAATGGAGGCTCTAATGGCAAGGATATGTGAGGCAAAAGAGAAAATCAGTGATGCAGAAGACAAAATGATGCAAAATAAAGAAACCGGAAAGAAGAGAGAAAGATAACTACTGGATCACTAAAGAACACTTCAAGAAATAAGTGATTCCATAAAGCAAAATAATATCTGGCTAATAGAGGTCCCAGAAGATAAAGGGGGAGGCAGAAGGTTTATGTGGACAAATTATAGCTGAGAACTTCTCTAATCTGAGGAAGGAAACAGGCATTCAAGTCCAGGAGACACAAAGAACCTTCTCCTCTGCCCCCTTCCCCCACTCGTGTTCTCTCTCATGTGCTCTGCTCTCTTTGTGTCAAATAAATAAATAAATAAATAATCTTTTTTAATTAAAAAATAAACAAAAAAATCTCAAATACACAACCTAACGTTACTCCTAAAGGAGCTGGAAAAAGAACAGCAAATAAAACCTATATCCAGCAGAAGAGAAATAATAAAGATTTGAGCAGAAGTCAATGACCTAGAAATTTTAAAAAAAAGAACAGATCAATGAAACTAAGAGTTGGTTCTTTGAAAGAATAAAAATATCAATAAACCCCTAACCATACTTATCAAAAGGAAAAGAGAAAAGACCCAAATAAATAATCATGAATGAAAGAGGAGAGGTCACAACCAACATCAAAGAAATACAAACAATTATAAGAGAATATTATAAGCAATTATATGGCAACAAATTAGGCAGTCTGGAAGAAATGGATGCATTCCTAGAAACATGAACTACCAAAACTGAGAAAGGAACAAATAGAAAACCTGAACAGACCCATAACTAGCAAAGAAATTGAGTCAGAAATCAAAAATCTCCCAACAAACAAGAGTCCAGGCCCAGATGGCTTTCCAGTGGAATTCTACCAAACATTTAAAGAAGAATTAATGCCTATTCTTCTTAAACTGTTTCAAATATAAAAACAGAAGGAAAAGTTCCAAATTACATTGTATGAGGCCAACATTACCTTAATCACAAAACCAAAGACCCCACTTTCTCCTTTTTTTTCTCTTCTTCAAGATTTTGGGTTTTTTTCTTTTTTTATTGTTACTTAATTTTTTTCCAGTGTTCCAAGATTTATTCTCCATTCCCCACACCCAATGCTCTATGCAATAGGTGCCCTCAGTACCCACCACCAGGCTCTCCCATCCCTCCACCCCCCTCCCTCCAAGTGCCTCAGTTTGTTTTTGTGACCAAAGTCTCTCTTGTTTTGTTTCTCTCCCTGGATTACCCTACTTCCCATTTACTTTCAAACCAATATTCCTGGATGAACATGGATGCAAAAATTCTCATCAAGATGCTAGAGGATCCAATAGTGTATTAAAAGGACTATTCACTATGACCAAGTGGGATTTATTCCTGGGTTGTAAGGGTGATTCAACATCTGCAAATCAATCAATGTGATATACCACAATAATAAAAAAAAGGACAGGAACCATATGATCTTCTCAGTAGATGCAGAAAAAGCATTTGACAAAGTATAACATCCCTTCTTGATAAAAACTCTTGTTTCCCCTTGTAGGGATAGAGGGAACATACCTCATTATTATAAAAACCATATACAAAAAACTGACAGAAAATACCATCCTCAATGGGGAAAAGTCGAGAGCTTTCCCCCAAGGTCAGGAACACAACGGGGATGTCCATTCTTACCACGGTTGTTCAACATAGTACTGGAAGTCCCAGCTCCACAATCAGATGATGAAAGGAAATAAAAGACATACAAATTGGCCAAGAAAAAGTCAAACCCTCACTCTTTCACAGATGACATGATAGTCTATGTAGAGAACCCAAAAGATTGAATAAAAAATTGCTAGAACTGATACAGGAATTCAGCAAATTTGCAAGATATAAAATCAATGCACAGAACTCAGTTACATTCCTATACGTTAAAAATGAGGCAGAAGAGACATCAAGGGATCAATCCCACTTACAATTACACCAAAAGCTGTAAGGTACCTAGGAATAAACTTAACCAAAGAGGTAAAGGATATGTACTCTGAAAACTATAGAACACTCACAAAAGATACTGAGGAAGACACAAAAAAATGGAAAAACAGGGGGTCCTGGTTGGCTCGGTCATTAAGCGTCTGCCTTCAGCTCAGGTCATGATCCCAGAGTCCCGGGATTGAGTCCCACATCAGGCTCCCTGCATGGTGGGAGGCCTGCTTCTCCCTCTCTCACTCCCCCTGCTTGTGTTCCCTCTCTAGCTGTGTTTCTCTCTGTCAGATAAATAAATAAACTCTTTTAAAAAAAAGAAAGAAATGGAAAAGCATTCTGTGCTCATGGATTGGAAGAAGAAATATCACGAAAATGTCTATGCTACACATTCAATGCAATCGCTATCAAAATACCATCAACTTTTTCCACAGAAATGGAACAAATAATCCTAAAATTTGTATGGAACCACAAAAGACCCTAAATAGCCAAAGTAATGTTGAAAAGAAAACCAAAGCTTGAGGTATCACAATTCAGGACTTCAGACTCTATCTCAAAACTGTAATCAAAACAGTATGGTATTGGCAAACAGATACATAGATCAATGGACAAAATACAGAACCCAAAAATGGACCTTCAACTCTATGGTTAAGTAATCTTCAACAAAGCAGGAAAGAATATCCAATGGAAAAAGGACAGTCTTTAACAAATGGTGCTGGGAAAACTGGACAGCCACATGCAGAAGAATGAAACTGGACCACTCCCTTATACCATACACAAAAGTAGACTCGAAATGGATGAAAGACCTAAATGTGAGACAGAAATCCATCAAAATCCTAGACACGAACACAGGCAACAACCTCTTTGACCACAGCCACTTCTTGCTAGGCACATCTCCAAAGACAAGAGCATCAAAAGCAAAAATGAACTATTGGGACTTAATCAAGATAAAAGGCTTTTGCACAGCAAAGTAAACAGTCAACAAAACTGAAAGCAACCTACAAAATGGGAGAAGATGTTTGCAAATGTCTTATTGACAAAGGGCTTGTATCCAAAATCTATAAAGAACTTATCAAAATCAACACCCAAAAACCAAAAAAGTCAGTCGAGAAATGGGCAGAAGACATGAATAGATATTTCTCCAAAGAAGACAAATGGCCAACAGACACATGAAAAATTGTTCAACATCATTCACCAGGGAAATAAAATTCAAAACCACAATGAGATACCACCTCACACTTATCATAATGGCTAAAATTAACAACTCAGGAAACAATAGGTGTTGGTAAGAAATGTAGAGAATGGGGACCTCTCTTACACCATTGGTGGGAATGCAAACTGATGCAACCACTATGGAAAACAGTATGGAAGTTCCTCAAAAAGTTAAAAATAGAAGTATTGTATGACCCAGGAATTGCACTACTAGGTATTTATCCAAAGGGTACAAAATAGTGATTTGAAGGAACACACACACCCCAATGTTTATAGCAACAATATTGTCCACGATAGCAATATTGTCCACAATAGCCAAAATATGGAAAGAGCCCAAATATCCACCAACACATGAATAGATAAAGAAGACTCAGCCATCAAAAAAAGTGAAATTTTGCCATTTGCAATGACTTGGATTGATCTAGGGGTTATTAAGCTAAGTGAAATATGTCAGTCAGAGAAAGACAAATACCATATGATTTTACTCATATGTGAAATTTAAGAAATAAAATGGATTAACAGAGGGGAAGGGAAGGAAAAACAAAAACAGAGAGGGAGGCAAATCATAAGAGACTCTTAACTGTAGGAAACAAAATGAGGGTTGCTGGAAGGGAGAGGGATCAGAGGATGGGGTAATTGAGTGGTGGGCACGAAGGCGGGCACTTGAAGTAATGAGGGCTGGGTATTGTATGCAACTGATGAATCACTAAATTGCACCTTTGAAACCAATAATATAGTATATGTTAATTAAATTGAATTGAAGTTAAAATGTTTTAAATAATATTTATGAAGATGAGGCAATAATGTGAAAATGTTGATAATCTAATGTTAAATGAAAAATTGTATATGAAGTAATATTACAATGATCTTTTAAATTTTATGCATTAAAAAAAGAAAAGATGAGATGAATACACCAAAAGGTTTTACAATGGTTGTTTTGATGGTGATAGAATAGATATTATTCTTTTTAAATTAATTAATTAATTTTTATTGTTACTTAAAATTTTTTGCCAGTGTTCCAAGATTCATTCCCCATTCCCCACACCCAGTGCTCCACGCAATAGGTGCCCCCAGTACCCACCACCAGGCTCTCCCATCCCCCGCCCCCCTCCCTCCAAGTCCCTCAGTTTGTTTCTGAGTCCAAAGTCTCTGTTGTTTCATTTCTCTTCCTGGATTACCCTACTTCCCATTTACTTTCCTTCTCCTACTGTCCTCCAGGTTACCCCTCATGCACCGCAAGTAAGTGAAACCATGTGATACTTATTATTCTTTTCACTTTGTGCATTAGCAAAAACACTTTAAAATTTTTATATTAATATTAAATGAAAATTCTTGAAAATATGAATTAAAGTTGGTATTTTTGTTAAAAAAAATCCAGGATTTGACCACTTCTTAGCACCTTAACAATCAACTTTATCCAAATAATTATCATCTCTCACAAGTGTTATTTCAATAGTCTCCCAAATGGTCCCCATTTCTACTCTTTTCTATAAAAGTCTATTCTCCTCAAACAGCAGCCAGAGCTCAAAATCCATCCATGGAACCTATGCTTCTCTAAGTAGATGTCATTACAATGGTTTTACATCATTTTCTCTCACTCCTTTCTGACCTCATCTTCCAGGCACATTGTCCTTCCCACTGTTCCTTAAACACACAAGACATGCTCTTGCCTTGGTTTAAAGGCCCTTGGAATTTGCTTTTCTCTCAGCCAGTATATCCACATTCCTATACTTTCTTCAGTTCTTCTCTGACCAACCTGTCAAATTACCAGCTGTATCCATAGCACTTATCACCCTCTCAGATATCATACATATACGTGCTTATGGTCTGTCTTCCCCACTGGAATATAAGCTCTATGAGGTCAGGGACTCTACCTACTTTGCTCAGTGATAGATCCCCTATACCTAGAATAGTGTCAAAGTAGATTCACAATATTTGTAAAATGAGTGAAATGTTTTATTCTTGAACAGTCCACAGCTAGCTTCTTCTAGCCCACTACCTGAAAGCTAGTCATCTGATATACAATAATATAGGATAAAATTTAGTCCCAATAAAAACCCCAATTCAGAAAAGTACAAGTCCACAGGACACACTGGAGCATGTGCTGCTTGCCTTGACAGTAGAGGGATTTCTTGGTTCTGCTTCTGGGAGAATCCCACATCTACTGTGTCACTCCCTCATGAGGAGCATTGGGAAGAGACTCCTTCTGAGGAATGAGCAACTTATTGCACTTTCTGTTGGCATCAGCGAGCTCTGGAAATTGTCTTCAGGTCTGAGCAATCACAAGCCAGTGTTTGCCTCGACTGGCAATACCACTCCCTTACAACAATAATATGGTCTCCGTCTCTTGCATTTTAGCGACTTAGAAGTTTTTGTTGGGTTATGGTCTTTCGGTCAGACTTGGAAGTGGATATTACTGCTTTTTAGCAATAAATATCTTCCCCCCCCCAACCCAACCTTGGCTGAATGCTTCATCCTGGCCTCACCCAGCCACTGTATACTCTGTTGAAAACAGTTGGCTTGGGTGGGGAGGCACATATGACCTGCCCATTCCCAGTCTATATCCCACTGTGCAGCTCTATAAATTAGAATCATATCTCCTTTTCTCTATAGGGAGAGAAGGGACAAGATTATTCCGGGGGAGAAATAAGGAGGAGGGTGTCAGTTTTCTCCAAGATCCCATTCTTACTAACATCTCTCTGTTTCTAATCACTAGTATGCTGGCAAATGTTAACAATTAGCTCTTCAGGAGACAATATCTCCAATTTGTAGAACTTTCTGATTAATCGTGTATAAATACTTCCACCATGGCCCAGATCAAGATACCAACATAACATCCCTGAAGGCAGAATGGAGAAAAAATGTACACAGTCAACTTGAGCCAGTATGAGCTGGCTCCAACACATCCCTGTTTCCAAACATCATGCCCTTTCTCTAGCAATATTAATCTAGGACAGAAACTTGTTTTTCCACTCTCCAAGGCCTAAGATTCTAAGACCTTAGGGTATTATCCATGGCCAAAAAAAAGGCCTCCCTTTCTGCTCTCACATGGACCCAGTTGAGGCAAAGTTTGTCTCTCTTTATGTGCTTTCACTAAGCCTGCAGGAAGGAGCCCACAGCTTTTCAAATTGTAGAATGTTTTTTATAAAGTCCCTTCAACTCCTGCTGCAAAGAGCAGGTCATCTGAGACTCCAGATACAACAAGTTATAGCTAAAAGCATAACAGAAACTTCCAGATTCAGGAGTGCCTTCTGGGTTCAGTTGGTTAAATATGTGACTCTTGATTTTTGGCTTAGGACATGATCTTTAGGGTCATGGGATCAAGCCCAGCATAGGGCTCCATACTCAGAAGGAATCTGCTTAAGATTCTTTCTCCCTCTCCCTCTGCCCTTCCCCCTGCTTGTGCTCTCACTCTAAATAAATAGATAAATAAAATCTTTAAAAAAGAAAAAGAAAAAAAAAGAAAGAAGGAAACTTCCAGATTCAGATCTGGCATGGGACAGCCTCAGTATCCCACAACTTCTCAACATATACAAAGCCACATTTTTAAGGTCTATTAATAGCAATGCCCACCTCCAGGTATCAGTTTCTATGTTAGAGTTATTTGGTTACAAGCAACAGACGCCAATTCCAACATAAAACAAATTTATTGGAAGACCCTGGGGAAGTTCAGAATAGAAGTAAATGCTGAATAATCAGCCAGAATAATAGCCAGGCCTGGGTAAATTTCTGGGCCATAGGCACCAACAGACAATCTCTTCAGGGATCCAGGACCAGTTATTCCCAGACTTTTCCCTACAGATGTCCAGTCACAGATTTGATTGGCCCAGCTCCAGCAGGACAGGGCAAGGGCATTTTGATGGATAGTCCCAACAAGACTCTAATCAATTACCTTCTCCCACCATCATGCTCCTATCCCAGAAACACACACACACCAAAAACAAGTTAAGGCACACTTACCAAATAGGAAGAAGTGATTGGACAGGCAAAAATGCCCAACGAAGGCTACAGGTGATTTGTGTGTTGTAGAAATCACTCTGGTCACAGTGATGAATCATGGAGAAGCTGAAGTCTGAGACTGAGAGATTGGAGGTTGTGTCAAATGGGAACCTGCACTGTGGATTTTTGAGTTTCTCAAATGACTGCAGTCACTAGGTATGCTCAGCTAGGAACCCCCCACACCCAGAATGTGGGTTCACATGGGCCAGAACAGACATGGACCATGCACCAGAATGTCAGCTCACATATTCATCTGTGGTGACAAGTCCAAATCATTTTCCTCCAGACAAATAGTTCTTGCACCTAAATAGCAACAATGCACTCTGTCTCTGGAAAGTCCCTCAATATTCCCTGAAGTGGAAATATGTTTGAAGTGTGTTCTCTTCAGTGGCCCCAAATGAATCATCATCCAAGAGAGTTCATGCAGAGAAAAGCAGGGTTTTCCTATAGACATCAAATCTATACCAAGAAAGTTCATGTCTACTGTTGACCCTTTAAAACACCAGTTCTGACAATAGAACAAACACCAAAAACAAAACTCAGTCAATATGATTCATTACATGAAGAAAACAAATTCTGAAGTGATATGCATGAAGAGGACTCATTTTTTTTTCCTAATCAGAACTAAGTGAATTCATTACTAGAAATGTGGCTGCTCCTGCCTACATATTTAATCCTATTATAAAGTAATATAAAGGGGTGTGTGTATGTGTGTGTGTGTGTGTGTGTGTGTGTGTCTATTGAATAATGATGCTTCCTATAGTCAGAACAGAGAGTCCCAGAACCACTTGGAAACTGAAGATGTCTACAAATTATCACTCAACTCATCAGGCAAGCAGTATGGTGCTCTAGACTGAGCTCTGGAAGAGAGCAGAAGGTTCCAGTCTAAGTCCCTTGCTCACATGTCACAACCTCTCTGAACAACTTCCCTTGTCTATACAATGGGAGTAAAGATTCCTGCCCTATAGACCCGACCAAGAAAGTTTGAAGGAGATAAAAATGCTCTCTCTGCCCACTGAAAGAAGCAGAAAAATAACGGAGAAGAAAATCAGAGAACCCATCCTGCTACAATGTGCCCTAAGGTGGTTCACAAAAAGGGCAATGCTGCAGCCCCTCCCCTATGGAGTGTGGACATGTTGAGTGAGCAACACCATACTTTCATGTGCAAAGGATCATCTAACCGCATGCAGGTTCTTCCCTGGACGCATCCAGCACTTTGAATAGTACACAGGCTGGAAGATAGCTTCTCCAAAACCCATGCTTGGAGCCTACAGTTTTTGACCCTAGAGCAGATACTACACCCTAGACCACATTGTTTGCCTCATCTGACTTTGAATACAACCACGTGGCTTTCCACTGTCAAGGCTTTCTCCAAAGTTACTGAGCTTTTCTGCACACACACACAATAGGCACAACAGCTCAGGTGTGCAGAGAGAAGGGGAGATGTTGACAGCCCTCAGCACAACTCTCAAACAATGCAGAACAAGGGTTGGAAGACCAGTAAATACCCAGCATTCTAGGCCTCAGAGGGACAGTTCAGAGTCAGCTTGATCAGAGAAGCCTAGAAAGTCTGAGCCCTACTTATAGAACCAGCTTTTAACAAACCTGAGTTAGAGCTCTCTTAACTTTTGTGCCTTTGGTGACTCTCTTGGCTCACCCTACCCACGTGCTGCCCATTTGTCCACAGTACTATCCAGCTTTTTAGTAAGTTTCTCCTTTTCTTAGCTAACTCTCTCTGCTTCTTCACTTTTGTCACCTTCCAAATACTACCTTTCCCCAATTCTTTGTCTCAGTTCCTGATTTGAGGGAACCCAAATTAAGACAAACTCCCAGATATCCCATTGCTCAGAATTAGCAAGTTGTCTTCTCAGGTTGTCCACATAACCATCATCCCATCTGCAGGCTTGCTATGTATCATTCCTGGATAAAAGCTGCAGGAATGGAATCACTTCCCCTAGGTTATGTGAGGTATGTGATACTGTCATCTCGCTGTTCTAGTTTCCTACTGATCACCCCCCCTTACTCCTGAGTGATGATGCTGGTGAGGCTTCTCTCCGCATCCTTTCAAAGTACTACCAAAGATTTTATTTTGGTGGGAACTGCCTTAGGACATAGAGGATCCTTGCATCCCCTTCAAAACTGTTCTATGATAAACAAAAGTTCATTACAAGCTCAAGTTTGGGCTTTTCAGTGCATCTTGTAACTGACAAGATTCTTGACAAGTATACAATCACCTATGACCCCTTTTTCCATCAATGTATTGTACTGAACATCTTGGAAGTCCATAGTTTGCAACAAGACCCTCAGTTTGGGACTTTCCCCAGAAGCTGTCATGTGCCTTTTCTTGGCACATGGCATTACGTCACATGGTACATGCTAAGTGGTCATCAGTTAACAATTGGCTTAATTTGTGCCACTCAAAGCAGCAGAGGGCTGAGAGAAACTTCCTGGTTTCCTCTTTGTTATCCACCCCATAAAAGAAGTCAATGAGCATGTGAAGCTCTCTGCTGTGCACCAAGAAATGAGGAGTCAAACTTGTGCCTTTATTCCATGTGGCATCATATGTGTGGACTGGGATGTGCAACTAACCCACCCACTATCCCACCTTTGGATAGAGTTTGGATATCCCACTGTGTTTTACAAAGTTCTAAATTTCTGAATATGAATCTCCTTGAGTAAAGTAGAGAGCACTTCCAGAAGTCCTTATCCTGCCAGTTGAAACATTTCCTATAGCAACCAATTCTCAAAATCCCTCCTGGATCTCTCCCATAGAGAACCTATAACCAAGACAAGCTTCTCTTACTAAGTGATGGGGAGAAGACTCCTGTGTCACTCTTAGCCCTCCAAGAGTTGATATCAAGTCATAACTATATGTGCAAGAGGTTTATTGGGTAGACATTTATGAAGAATAAAAGGGAGGTAGCAGGAGTCTGCAGGGAGAGCCTCAGACCGAGATGCAAGTCTGATGCTCTGGAAGGAGAAAGGGAAGGAAGTAAAATTGGACAGAAAGACCCTCAGACTGCAGTGCAGCATGAAAATTGGTGGGGAGTCCCAGAGAAAAGATTTCTCAATGGAGAACTGTTTGTTGAGCAAGAATGGCCCAACTCTCCTTCCCCCACCATCTTCAGTCATTAGTGGGAACAACACAGAAAAAAGCAGAGCTTTTGCATGCAGTAGATCCTGAAGGTTCCACAGCTGGAGCACACCAGAGAAGATACCCAGCAATGTATTATCTGAGAATCCTTAGCCATATTGGACCATAAAAGTTGTTTTCTAGTTAAATCTAGCAATACCTCCTTCCAAGTGCCTACAGTTCTCATGGATTGCCCTCAGTACTGTGAAGCAGGGTTTCTGAAGTAGAGGTCCATTCAGGTGGTCATATTCTGAACCTTGTCATCACTCATAACAACACCAACTCTCCAGTACACTTACCTTATTATTCCCATTGAAACAATTCTTTCAGTGCTGTAGGTCTTCTGTGGGTCTTTGACTTTCCACCACTCCTTCTCTCCTTTCCCACTTTGTTGTTGGTTTTTTAAGATTTAATTTATTTTTAGAGAGAGAGATTGAAAGAGAGAGGGCAGGGGGAGTAGCAGAGGGGGTGGGAGAGAGGGGGAAAGAATCTCAAACAGACAGATCCTTATGGGGACTCCATCTCACAACCCTAAGATCATGACCTGAGCCAAATCCAAGAGTCAGACACTTAACCAACAGAGCCATTCAGATGTCCCTCCTTGCCCACTTTGATGTCATGGTCTAGATTTATACTCACATGTTTGCAAACACTTACATTTTTCCACCTTCTCCCTGCATCTTACGTATCTGGTAAAACCTTGAACTGCTCCAGTTAAACCCAAATTGTTACATGCTCTGCTCCTGCTCCAAACTGTTGCTGGTTTCCCTTCAATTTCATGACCACAAACTTTAGATGGGTTCTAAATATTTTACAATTATCCCATTGCATTTCCCTAGAAAGTTAATTTTCCTTCCCACCAAAATGATATTCTTGTGCCTCTTTCTCTTTTCGAATCTCCAACCCTCCTAACTCCTGCCTTCTTCCCCTCCTTAATTCTCCGTCTATGCCCCTAACTCTTACTTTTTTATTCAGTGATGCACCTTCCCTTAAATTTTATTCAGAATAGAAATTGCAACACTTCTTAATAAAATCTTGGATTGTCCCATAACTTTTCTGATTACTTTTGCATAATAAGTCCATTGATTAATTTAAGTCCAAAAACACAGTTGATTTGATATTTAGACTCTTGGTCTCATAATAGCCAAGGCTTCCAACTTCATTCAGAGTTGTGACTACTTCCTCACCCTCAAGCTGAAGCCTGCTTCTGTATGCTGCCAGCTGCCTGGGAAGGGAGTGCTGATTGCCATCTCACTCATGTGTCTTCCCCTCTCTCATAGATGCTCTCTTTGACTCTTACAGAGCTTAGGATTGGAGAAACATGGGAATTAGAAAACTCTCTGCTTTCTGAGCTTGGACAATATGTTTAAAGACCATTTTGGCTGGGGCGCCTGGGTGGCTCAGTTGGTTAGGCGACTGCCTTCGGCTCAGGTCATGATCCCGGAGACCTGGGATCGAGCCCCACATGGGGCTCCCTGCTCGGCGGGAAGCCTGCTTCTCCCTCTCTCATTCCCCCTTGCTTGTGTTCCCTCTCTGGCTGTGCTTCTCTCTGTCAAATAAATAAAAAATCTTTAAAGACCATTTTGGGGGAGCTTTTATAAGTTCATCTGAAAGCTCTTATTCCTGGAGATCTTTCAACTGTAGTTCCTTTGTTTGGAGTAATGTGCTCTTCTCCAGCTCATCTGCCCACTCACTTCTTTCCACAGCCCTGAGAAGCCCTGAGGTGATCCACCTCCAGATTCTGTCTGCTTAGAGGCCCCGCTACTAGATGATCTCTCTTTTTCTCTCTCTCCCTCTGATAACTCATATTTGATGCGTGGTAACACACAAGGTCCTCTACCTGAACAAATTCTGAGAGGGTACATTTATCACAATTCCTTCAGTTTCTCTGCCAGCAGACACAGCTGTTTAACATCTTTGGCTGTTTAATGACCCAAGTAGGAATCAAACATTGGCCACTACATCTCCCAGCCACATAACTCTCAAAATGGACCTCCTCACAAGATTCAGATAAAAGACAGGTACCCCACAAAATACCTCTCCAGGGCGTTGGTCTCTATACACTGTCTTGATATATGCAGCATCCCTATCAAAAGATCATCCTCAAAAATCCTTCTACCTTCATCTTGACAGCCTTACCACTTTAGCTCTCAATGCAGGTGGAGTTTAAGAGTCATGTAACTGTTTCTTCAAAAAGTTGCATCTCAGTCTAACCTCTCACTTGAACATGTCAGTTCTATTATATTTTGGTGTCTCAATCAACACTTTCAATTGAACATCTTGTTACACTTCACTGAAAGAATAAAGTTATCAGATATCTTCCTACTAGCAAGTAGATATGAATTTACTTGGCTCTATGAGCATATTCTCTGAGTTCTCTGCTCTTAAAATAGAAAAAGAGAGTTTCTTTTTTTAAATAATAATTTATTATATTTTTTAGTGTTCCAAGATTCATTGTTCATGCCCCACACCCAGTACTCCATGCAACATGTGCCCTCCTTAATACCCATCACCAGGCTCACCCATCCCCTCTCCTCCTCCCTTCCAAAACCCTCAGTTTGTTTCTCAGAGTCCACAGTCTCTCATGTTTCATTTCCCCTTCACTTGTGGAGCGTAAGGAGTAATATGCAGGACATTAAATTATTGATATTTTAATCATATTTTCTTGGTTCCTATGTTTCTTATCACTTAGAATTTTTATTTTGTACTTATTGAAATAGCTCTTTTACATTTTTTTTTAAGTAGTCTCCATGCACTGAATGGAACCCAATGCAGGGCTTGAATTCACAACCCTGCGATCAAGACTTAAACTGAGATCGAGAGTCAGATACTGGGGCACCTGGGTGGCTCAGTTGGTTAAACGACTGCCTTCGGCTCAGGTCATGATCCCAGAGACCTGGGATCGAGCCCCACATCAGGCTCCCTGCTCAGCAGGAAGCCTGCTTCTCCCTCTCTCACTCCCCCTGCTTGTGTTCCCTCTCTGGCTGTGTTTCTCTCTGTCAAATAAATAAAGTCTTTAGGAAAAAAAGTCTATCCTTTCTCACTAAATTGTTTTTGTACCTTTGTCAAAAATCATTTGGACATATTTGTGTGGGTCTTTTTCCAAATTCTCTGTTCCATTTTGTTGATCAATGTTTTGATCCCTCCACCATTGCTACACTGTCTGGATCACTATAGCTATGCAGTTAGACTTACCATCAAGTAGAGTGATGTCCCCACTCTTCTATTCAAAGTTACTTTAGCTATTCCAGGTCCTGGGCCTTTCCATATAAAATCTAGAATAAGCTTGTCAAGGTCTATGAAAACTATTGCTGAGATTTTTTTTTATAGGAATTGCACTAGATTTATAGATTAATTTGGGCAAAATTGACATCTTTACCCCCACTGAGTCTTAAAATTCATAAATAAGGTATGCCTCTCCATTTATTTAGATCCTTTTGAATTTTTTTATTCACCATTTTGTAATTTCCAAGATCTAGATCTTATATATGTTTTGTTATATTTATACCCGAATATTTCATTTTCTTTGGAGTAACTATAATGATACTGGGATTTTAATTTCAGGCTCCATGTGCTCATTATTAGTATATAGAAATGTAACTGAAATTTGTGTATTGATCTTGTATCCTGCCATCTTGTTTAACTCTATTAGTCCTGGGAGATTGTTTTTGTAGATTCCTTGAGATTTTCTACTAGACAATCATGTCACTTACAAATAAGTTTTATTCCTTTCTTTCTACTCTGCATGCTTTTTGTTTTTTGGGTTTTGTTTTATTGTCTTATTGCATTGGCTAGACCTTCCAGTGTTATGTTAAAAAGTGTGGTAAGAGTGGACATTATTGCCTCATTCTTAATCTTCAGGAAAAAGCATTTGGTCTTTCACTAGTAAGTAGGTTAGCTGTAGGTTTTTTGGTAGACATTCTTTATCAAGTTGAGGAAGTTCCTCTCTATTCCTAATTTGCTGATAGTTTTTATCATGAATAGGTGTTAGATTTTGTCAAATGCTTTCTTCTGTATCAGTTGATATGATCATAACATTTTTCTTTTTTAATGCCTTTTGGTATAGTGATCACATTAATTTATTTTCAAAGATTCAAATTATTTTCCAACCAGCTTTGAGTACCTGGAATAAATCACACTTGGCAATGGTGTATAATAATTTTCATACATTGCTCTGTTACATTTATTAATTTTTGATGATTTTGGCATCTAAACACATAAGAGATACTGGTCTCTTTTTTTTCTTTTTTCGTACTGTCTTTGGTTTTGATATCAGAGTAATACTAGCTTCATAAAATTAGTTGGGAAATGTTCTCTCCTCTTTCATTTTTTGGAAGATATGTAAACATGATTCCTTTTTTAAAAAAATTTGCCATCCAGACCTCCTCTTCTATGGACTGCCTCTTCATATTTTTGGTCCTCTTGTCTCTTACATTGTTTGTCTTCTAAATTTGTGAGAGTTCTTTATGTATTCCAGATATAAACTCATTATCTACACTGAAAACATCTTCTCCCAGGCTGTCTTTTCTCTTTCTGGTCTATTTGGAAATTAATTAAGGGCAGCATAATGCAGTGGTCATCTTTGTGACCTCTGGCACATGGCTGCGAAGGTTCAAGCCTCACTTGTACTACTTACTAGGCCTACAACTATGAGCAAATGGCATAGCCTCTCTGTGCCTTCATTTCTTCATTGATGATATGCAGATGATAGACTGGCACAGACTTCAGAGCACTGTTTTGACCATAAATATGTAATAAAGAAAAAGAAATTCAGAACAATCACTTGCAAAATATAAACCCTCACCATACATGTTAGTTACTATTTCTTTATTTTTTATGCTTTTTGTAAAAAAAAATTTAATCTAAATGTAGTCATATATGTCAATCTTTTCCCTTTTTATGGTTTATCTAAGAAATTACTCCTTGTATGATTGAAAATATAAAGATATTTTTCTATGATTCTTCTAAAGGCTTACATTTTTGTGTGTTTTGTTTTTATGCCTTGGTCTTTAATTTGCCTGGAATTTTATTCTTTGATATATGAGGTATAGGTCTTTGTTGGCTAGGATATAGCTTTGGCTGCTGTAACAGAGAGAACCATATTAACAGAGGCTTAAACAATTAGAGGTTCATTTCCCTGTCACATAAAAGTCCAGACAAGAATTGCTGGACTGGGCGCCTGGGTGGCTCAGTGAGTTAAAGCCTCTGCCTTCAGCTCAGGTCCTGATCTCAGGGTACTGGGATCGAGGCCCACATCGGGCTCTCTGCTCAGCAGGGAGCCTGCTTCCTCCTCTCTCTCTGCCTGCCTCTCTGCCTACTTGTGATCTTTCTCTCCCTGTCAAATAAATAAATAAAATCTTAGAAGAAGAAGAAGAAGAAGAAGAAGAAGAAGAAGAAGAAGAAGAAGAAGAAGAAGAAGAAGGAGGAGGAGGAGGAGGAGGAAAGAGGAAGTGGTGTAGGACTGGAAGGGCAGGTCTAGAATGATCAGAAGCCCAAGCTCCTTTTATCATGCTGTTCTGACATCTTGACCATGAAGCTTCCTTCTCATAGTGCAAAAGGGTTACTCTGGTTTCTGCTATTATATCCACATTCCAACCAGTGGGGAGCAAGAAAGAGAAGGGTATATTCTCCCCTCTAAATGCATAACTGGAAGTTGCCCACATTTCTCCTCTTGCAGCCCCCCCACAGAGCTAGATGTTACCACATGACTAGACTCAAACAAGAACACATTCCCTTCCAGGTTCTGGGCCTCCATTATAACTATTCATCACAGAAGACCAGCTCTGGGGCACCTAGGTGGCTCAGTTGGTTAAGTGTCTTCCTTCAACTCAGGTCATGATCCCAGGGTCCTGGAATCAAACCCTGTGTTGGGCTCCTTGCTCAGCAGGGAGTTTGCCTCTGCCTCTCCCTCTGCCTGCTGCTCCTCCTGCTTATGCTAGTGCACTCTCTCTCTCTCTGTCAAACAAATAAATAAAATATTTTTTTTAATGGAAGAAGAAGGAGGAGGAGGAGAGGAGGAGACCAGCTCTGGCTGCATCCTTGGGCAATGGCACACCATGCATTAAATCACTTCTAAAGGTCAGGTCTGGCCTACCCACAGTCTCAGCCAATGGGGACCAGTTCTGAAGACCAGCTCTAAACCCACACTGTATGGTAAATTCTCTACCACCCACAGGCTGTTTGTTCCTGTGGTAGCCATTATCATTTTTGAGAAGCTCTGTAGTGTCTGTCCTTTGCAATCAGGTACAATGATGGTATATGCTGTCAGTGACATGGGTGCCTTGATTTCAGTGGGATGATGGAATTCCAGAGTAGCAGAGGCCAAAAGGCAGTGTGTAACTGTCTTAATTAAAAGACAGGGGAGTGTACTTTTGCTATAATAAGCAGCAAAGGAAAAGAGGTAATCAAAATAATTTGCAACATAGCAATCATTGAGGATGGCTAATTGATGGGAATGAAATAGATGGGAAGCCTACTAAAATTCACTTGATCTACTTAACAGGAGAAACTCCAGATCCAGTGGCCAGAAACATAACTTGAGTCACAACAGTTAAGAGTCAAGCCTCTCTTCCTTAACAACTTCACAGGCTGAGATTCCTTCACTTGAAAGGAAGACGAATTCTCCTTGAAGAGTGGTATTGCAGAGCTCCCATAAGTATATACTGTAAATTTTCCACCAGGCTTTTCTCAAATGGATCTGAAACCATTTACTGTAGTGACTGTGCACTGGGGAAAGGAAATACCCAGACCTTTCAAAGGTTACAGAACACAGACTCTGAATGGACACTAACTCAGGGGAGCACAAGATGCCTCTATGGTCTACCAGTCAAAGTGGGACTTTATGAGAGTCAGGTAATGAATAGAGTCAAGGTCAAATCATAATAGATCCTGTAGATTCACCGACCCGTGCTCTACTTACTGAATCTAGATCTGTGTATTTCAATGTAGTCACTACCAGTCACATGTAGCTGTTTAAATTTAAATTTCCATTATTGCTGTAAGTTTTATTGGACAACACTGGTCTAGATCAGGAATTGGTAAATTATGGCCTCTGGGCCAAATCTGACTTTTTGCCTCTTTCTTCTTTTGGTTTCGTTGTTGTTGTTGTTGTTGGTGGTGGTGGTGGTGGTGGTGGTGAGTTTCATTTTGTTTTGTTTGTTTTATTTATTCTTTGGTTTCGGGAGATCCTTTGATCCCTGCAAGCTAAGAAAGGTTCTTACCTTTTCTTCTTCTTTTTTTTAACATCTATGAAATAAATCCCACTTGATTGTAGTGAATTATTTTCTTTCTTTTTAAATATTTTATTTATTTATTTGACAGAGAGAAACACAGCCAGAGAGGGAACACAAGCAGGGGGAGTGAGAGAGGGAGAAGCAGGCCTCCCACCAAGCAGGAAGCCCGATGTGGGACTCAATCCCGGGTCTCCGGGATCATGACCTGAGCCGAAGGCAGTCACCCAACCAACTGAGCCAACCAGGTGCCCCGTGAATGATTTTCTTAAAGTACCATTGAATTCAGTTTGCTAAGGTTTGTTAAGGATTTTTGCAACTATGTTCATCAAAGATATTGGCCTATAGTTTTCTTCTTTTCCTTTCGTTCTTTTTTTTTTTTTTTTTTTTTTTTTTTTTTTTTTTTTTTTTTTTTTTTTTTTTTGTAATGTCTTTATCCAGTTTTGGTATCAAGATAATGCTGGCCTCACAGACTAAATTTGGAAGATTTTCTTCCTCTTCTATGTTTCTGGAATAGTTTGAGAAGAATAGGTATTAAGTCTTCTTTAAATGTCTTATTGAATTCACCTGTGAAATCATCTGATCCTGGACTTTTGTTTCTAGGAGTTTTTTCAATTACTGATGCAATCTCATTACTAGTAATTGGTCTGTTCAAATTTTCTATTTCTTCCTGATTCAGTATTGGAAGGTTATATCTTTCTAAGAATTTATCCATTTATTCGAGGTTGTCCAATTTGCTGGCTACATTTTTAAAGTGTTGAGAAGAAGGAGGTGACGACTATCTGCCCACAAACATTTAGCATCTGGTGCTTTACCAAAAAAGTTTGTTGACCCCTGACAGTTGGAATGGCATAATTGACAGCAGACAAAATCCCCACATTGGCTTTTCGACATATGGTGTAAGGACAATGATAATAGAAAGCTCCTTGAATTTGCTGTCTTTATCTGGAGAGTTAACCAAAAGCAGTTTCACACCCCTGGGGCAATATAAAAGATTGGTGCCACCAACAAAGACTTTAAAAATGCAGAGGTAATGATACCTATTACATTCCATTTAACTCACTAGTTTGTCCTATGCAGGAGGCAAATGGATCTTGGAGAATTACTGTGGATTATTGTAAACCTAATCAGGAGGTAGTTTTAATGGCAGTTGTTGTTTCACATGTAGTAGCTTTACTGTAATAAATCAACAGAGCCCTTAGCCCCCATATGTAGCTATTGACCTTGCAAATTCTTTTTCCTCCATATCAATTTGTAAAGATTACCAGAAGAAATTTCCTTTTACCTGACATGGCTAACAATACTATTGCACAGTTTGCCACAGAACTAATAAATTTGCCTATTCTCTGCAGTGATGTAGACTGAAGAAATCTTCACCATTGTGACATTCCACACAACAGCATATTTCATTTTTTTAAAAGACTTTATTTATTTGACAGAGAGAGAGAGATATACCATAAGCAGGCAGAGTGTCAGACTGAGAGAGAGGGCTCTCTACTGAGCAGGAGCCCAATGTGGGACTCAATCCCAGGACTCTGGCATCATGACCAAGATAAAGGCAGATGTTTAACAGACTGAGCCACCCAGGCACTCCAACACACTTCATTCTTGATATTATGCTGATTAGATCTGATCACCTGGAAATAGTAAGTTCTTTAGTTGCCTTAGCAAGACAGATGTGAACCAGAGGATGCAAGATAAACTCTATTAAAATGAAAGGCCATATAACCTCAGTAAATATTTCCAAAGGATCTGAAGCATGTTGAGATATTTCCTTCAAGGTGAAATATAAATTTAAATTTTAAAATAATTTACAATAGCACCAATACTAAATACTCGGTATAAATATAACAAAATAATATGTACAGGAGATGTAAATTAAAAACTACAAAACACAATGTAAGAAATCAAAGAAGAAATAAATAAATATTCATGAATTGAGTTGTTCATGAATTGAAAGACTCAATATTGCTGTCAGTTGTCCCCAAGACCAACCTATAGAGTCAACACATTCTCAATCAACCCCAGCGTAACTTTTTGTAAAAATTGACAAGCTGGTTCCAAAATGTGTATGAAGAGGCAAAGAAACTAGAATAGCTAAAATAGGGTCTCTGGGTGGCTCAGTTGGTTAAGCAACTGCCTTCAGCTCAGGTCATAATCCTGGAGTCCAGGGATCAAGTCCCACAAATGGGCTGCCTACTCAACTGGGGGGTCCGCTTCTCCCTCTGACCTCTCCCTTCTCCTGCACTCTCTCTCATTCTCTCTCTCTTTCAAATAAATAAATAAAATCTTTAAAAAAAAGAATAACCAAAATATTTTTCAAGAAAAAAAAGTTGGAAAGTTCTCATTACCTGATTCATTTACTATAAGTCATTAATAATCAAGAAATGCAGTATTGATAAGAGGAGACATATGTAGATTAATGGAACAGAATGGAGAGCCCCCCTCCCCCCCCAAAAAAATATATATATATGGTGGATTGATTTTTGACAAGGGCAATTCAATGGAGAAAGAATGGTTTTCTAAACAAACAGTGCTGGAACAGTTGGACATCCATATGTAAAGAAAGAAACTCAATCTATACTTTGCATCATATATGAAGATTAACTCTAAGTGGACTACAAACCCTGTAAAAAAAAAACTATAAAACTCTTAGAAGAAATATTTTTTGACCTCAGACTAGGCAAATATTTCTTAGATACAACACAAAAAGCAATATATATAAAAAGAAAATAAATAAATTACACATCATTAAAATATAAAGCTTCTATTCTGAAAAAGGTATTTAAGAAAAGGAAAGGATAATCCACACACTGGAAGAAAATGTCTGCAAAATACAAATCTAGTAAAAGACTTGGATCCAGAATATATTTTTTTAAAAATCTCACAATTAAATAATAAGCAAATAAAAATTGGCAAAAGATTTGAACACTTAAGCAAAAAAAAAGTATAAGGATAGCAAGTAAGCACACAAAAAGATACACTCTACATCATTAGTAATTAGGGAAATGCAAATTAAAAGTACAATGATATACCATACATATGGAGTTAAAATTTTCAAAAACCAGACCATGTGTTGTGGAAGTATGTGGAGGAAGTGCAACTATGATACAGTGCTGGTGGGAATGTAAAATGGTACAACCACTTCAGAAAACAGTTTGATAACTTCTTAAAAACTTAAATATATAGCTACCATATGATCCAGCCATTTCACTCCTAGATATTTTTACCCAAGAAGAAAAAAAATATATATATTATACAAAGATTTGTACCAAATGTTCATAGCAGTTTTATTTATGAAAACTAAAAACCAGACACAAACTAAATTGTCCATCAACAAGATCAACACACTGTAATACAACCATACAGAGGAATACTACTCAGCAATAAAAAGAAATGAACCATTGATGTATACAACAATGTGAATGAATTTCAAAATGATTATGATTACAGGAGCCAGAGCCCCCCAAAAAAGAGTATGGTATGGACTTCTTTTTTTATAAACCTCTAGAAAAATGCAAATTAATCTATAGTGACAGAAAGAGATCAGTAGTTACCTGGTGATAAGGGGTGGGTGTAGAAAGGGTCAGAAAGGATTGTGAAAGGGCACAAAGAAACTTTTGAAGGTAATGGATATGGTCACTATCTTAAATGTGGCAGTACTTTCACGTATACATATGTCATCATTAATTGAATTGTGCACTTTAAATTTTATTCTATGTAAGTTCTATGGACATCTCAGTTTAGAAAAGAGAACTCACCACGAAATGGGATCCAAAGATCAGTGTTTGAGCTGTCTACTGATATGTAACTACCTCGCCCAAAACTTCATAGGCTTAAAAAAATGACCATTTAATTTGCTCATAAGTGTGAGGATCAGGACTCTGAGCAGGGTTCAGCGGGGTGGTCCGCTCCACGTGCCAAGGGCTGGGGTCATTCACCCAGCTATGTTCCGCCGATGGCTGGAGGAGCTGGAAGATCCAAGAAGGCTTTAAACACATGGTGGCATCTTGGTCCTCCTTCACGCAGACTATACCTTTCCACCTGGCAACCTTGGACTTCCTCCACAGCATGATAGACTTCTCCCATAGTGTTTGACCTCCAAGAGAGCATTCCAAAAAATGAAAACAGAAGCTCATACCTCTTAAGGTGCAGCCCCTTGAAGTTACACAGCATCACCTCTGCTACATTCTATTGGTCAAAGCAAGTCACAGGACAACCAACTTCAGAGGAAGTAGAGCATACTTTATCTCTTATAGAGGTTTTGCAAGGAATCCGAAGCCATTTTACTGCTGGGTATTTACCCCAAAGATGTACATATAGTGAAAAGAAGGGCCACATGTGGGGCACCTGGGTGGCTCAGTGGTTAAGCACCTGCCTTCAGCTCAGGTTATGATCCCGGAATCCCGGGATAGCGCCCCACATTGGGCTGCCTGCTTGGTGAGAAGCCTGCTTTTCCCTCTCTCACTCCCCTTGCTTGTGTTCCCTCTCTGGCTGTGTTTCTCTCTGTCAAATAAATAAAATCTTAAAAAAAAAAAAAAAAGAGCCACATATACCCCAACATTCATCGCAGCAACAACCACAATCACCAAAGTGTAGAAAGAGCCAAGATGTCCTTCAACAGATGAATGGATAAAGAAGATGTGGTCCATATATCCAAAGGAATATTACACCTCCATCAGAAAGGATGAATACCCAACTTTTGTAACAACATGGACGGGACTGGAGGAGATTATGCTGAGTGAAATAAGCCAAGCAGAGAAAGTCAAGTATCGCATGGTTTCACTTATTTGCGGAGCACAAGGAGTAACATGGAGGACAGTAGGAGAAGGAAAGGAAATGTGAACTGGGGTAAATCAGAAAGGGGGATGAAGCATGAGAGACTGTGGACTCTGAGAAACAAATTGAGGGTTTTAGAAGGGAGGGGCGTGGGCGGATGGGTGAGCCTGGTGGTGAGTATTAAGGAGGGCACGTATTGCGTGGAGCACTGGGTGTGAGGTATAAAAAAATGAATCTTGGAACAGTGAAGAAATAAAATAAAAATTTATTTTAAAAAATGCAGCCATTTTGATCCATTACGATCAGGGAACCATTTTGAGTGCACATGTTGCCTCTTCCTACCCACAAATCAGGTCACATGTCACTGGAATACAGACAGAGAAAAGCCTAACATCTCCCTGACTGTGCTTGCCAGGGGTAACAGCCAAAGCATTAGGGAGATGGTTTCTGTTATGCAAATTTCCTATAGCATATCTAATTGGTGGAACCTAAATTCAAATCCAGAGTTCAATCTGCAAAAGAATCTAGGAACTCTAGTTTCTGGCTTGAGTACAGAAAGGTATACCAGAAGGATGTTAACGTGGAAGCCGAGTGCCTGACCCACTATGTCCATCACAGCAGGGATTAGATGGCGCCAGAAACCATCAAAGGTTCTTTTGTGTTCCTAATTGTGGGCCAGTAGGTATGGACTAGGCATGTGAGCCAGGAGGCAGATGATGAGTGGCTCCCTGCTCTCCACCCCTGGGAGGCCTGGATACAACCGCAGAAGGCATTCCAATCGGATGCTTATCTGCCTGGGAAGGGCATCCCAGCTGGCAGCTGGGGCCTGGGGTTATAAATTGAAGAGATTCCAGCTGAGGTCTGGACCCTGGGGACACGTGAGAGCCACTCAATAAGAATTTCTGAAAAGACAAAAGCCAAGCCAGTGTTCACCCTGTCTTCCCCTCTAAAGATCTGCTGATGGAGGAGAGTGTGGCCCCGGTGTCAGCCCACACTGAAGCCAAGCCCCCAGGGAAGTGTGGCTGATCTGGTCCCCACCATTCCTCTCCCAGAATGGGGAGGCCATAGAATGGGGGCCAATTTCTTCGCAGCCCTCAGAAATTACAAGGCTGTCTCCATCAATGGATAAGGGTCACACTCCTGCAGGGCACATCTGGGATACCACGTCCCCAGACACTCCCCCAGAAGCCCTAGCAGTTGGCAGATCACTGCTTGTCCTGGGTCTGTCTCCCACCACAAAGGATGGGGGGCTGGAGTGCTTTCCGGCGGCAGCCAGGATGCTCTGAGCCGGAGAGAGTGGGAGGCAGCTCTTCGGTTCTCCTGTCCGCGCTCGCTCGAGAAGCCTGCACTCCAGCCCAGGCCTCTTGATACACTCACAGACAAGAGGCAGCTTTTGCCAGTCGCTGCCAGTTCTGAGCATTTTCTGGCCTGAAGCACTGACTTACTGTGAAAAAACCAACCCAATCCCCCGACAAAGTCTTCTGAATTCTCTAGTCAGGCCTGGCACCTTTGTTCGTCTGCTTCTCTTGGGAGCGCACAACGTGAGGTAAGCGGTGTGCTGGCCTGGGCCACTCTGGAGAGATGAGGACAGAAGCCCCAGGCAGTCCCTCCTCCATGCCTGCAGACCTAGGGGCTTCCTTCCTTCCTCACTGCTTGTCGATGTTAGAAGAGGGTTCATCACCCCAAAGTTTTTCTCTTAGAGTTGGGGAAACTGAGGCACAGAGGAGTCTGGCTGTTATTCTGCACAGCACTACGGATTCAATCAGTTGGACTGGCTGACCCCCCCCCGCCCCACCCCATCCAGCCCTCTTCTTGTAAACATAACATTTTGTATTTTTAGGACGCTGTGGATGCTGGGGTAGGGCAGGTGCTGGGGAAGATGAGATTCCCTAAGTGTGATGGGGACTCATCAGCTGCCTCCCCCACCTCTTCTCTACCACTGCAGAGAGGAAATATCTGACTGGAAAAACAACAGCTCTGCCAAAGAACAAAGCAGGACCAAAAATCAAACCAAACCAAACCAAACAAAAAAAGTCTTTTGTTTGAATGTCCACAACCCCTGTATCTGGGCAACCAGAGCCTCTAGTTCAAGCTCAGATACAGAGCAGTGATGATTGCATAGCAGAGGTCCAGGGGCTCAGAACAGCAGCGTGGACCACCGTTTCTTCAAAAATCACACATACCTGTTTCTCTTCCACTCACACACACCCACTCACACATTCCTGAAGGAGGCACCACAAGTACCACTTCTGTTCAAAAAGGTAAGGATGTCTTCGTTCTTCATTTTAAATTTTTCGTTTATTCATATTTTCATTGCACGCAGGCAAGTTCATGGATTTTGGTGTATGATTCTGAGTGCTGACCAATGCAGATCCGCCACCACCGTCAAAATTTAGAACATTCTATCATCCTAAAACCTTGTCTCCCTCTTGCTAGCCCTTTGTATTCAAGCCTCCCCGCCCCCTGCTCCACACCCAACCACCTAGCAGTCACTGTTCCTTTAATTTTCCCTTCTCCAGGATGTCATATAAATGGAATCATACAGTGTATGTAACCTTTTGAAGCTGGCTTTCTTCACCTATCGCACATCTGAGAGTCATCCATATTATGTATATCAATAAAAAGCCTCCTTCAGTATATAAAAATAAGGTGTGGTAGAGAGTCAGGGCCCAAGCACAGCGCCCATCTGATGAGGGTCTCCAGCTCTGAGCATAGTTAGTTCTCCAGAGTTCTTTTGGGGCTGCTTGGCCCTCCTCCAGGAAAGAAAATCTCAAATGCCTGCAGAGCCATCCAGGTAATGTTAATAAATCTACTACAACAAGGAATGGTGGGAACCAAAGAGACTGGAGAGTGTATATCCCAGCAAAAGACAGTCCCACAGTATAAACTATTTGACACACTGTACCTGCCCCTTAAAAAGAAACTACATCTGGGGACTGCCTTCAGGGGCCAGGATCCCATCTGCCACCTCTGAATCTCGTCTGTCCCTCCACTCCACCACCGCACTGATATGAACCATGACACTGCACGGGGCAACCATGCCACTGTTCTGAAGGGGGCAGAACTTAGGGAGCCCGGTGTTCCCCACAGAATGTGTTGGGACGTGGGGAATCGGGTTGCCCTACGTGAACTTGGAATGCTTCTCTGGGATGTGCTTCGTGAGGTAAAGCAGTCAGAAGGCCAGCTGCGTGGAAGGGATGATGTCAAGGAGACCCCGCCCCAGCCACAGTCCCCAAGCCCACAGCGGTTCCCCAGTGTGCAGAATCCATCGTGGGCTCTTTCCTTATTCCTGCCATGTCAAGAACAACACATTCCTGACACATACAGCCAAGGGCAGAGGGATGTGGCGAGCTCCCCAGAGCCTGTCTTAGACAGAGGTCCTATAGTCCCTAAAAAACCCTTGCATGCAAGTCTCCACCGCAGAGCCTGTTTCTAGGGAACCCAGCCAAAGACAAAGGGTGAACAGGCTTTTGTTAATATAAATATCAATTTCAACCATAAAGCATTTCATTTCTCAAACAGCTTTCCAGATGTTATTTCACTTGATCCTGTCAACAACTCAATGAGGTGGGTGGGCATATAGTTACTCCATTTATGTATGAGTAAAGTAAGGTCCAGAAAGGTTTTGAGTCTCATCTAAAGTCACACAGACAGTAATAATCTGATGTAAGCTTCCGGCCCTCCAAGCCTGGCTCTCTAGTTCCCCGTAATGGCCAGAGCTGATGATGGGAGAGGAGGAAGATAGGGAGGAGATGGAAAAGGCAGTGGTAGGAGCAAGCTTCCCGGTGTACTTGAGCTTCACACAATCCTGGGGCACGATACGTGTTCCTAAACCTCAGATTTATGTCTGTTTTCTCTCAACTCTCCAGCAGATGGCAGTCTAGCAAACTGAGGGAGGGGCCGCTGTTGTTCATTTGCAGACCTAGCATCATTTGGGCTAGCAGCGAGTCAGCCCCAGCAAGGGGCGCACACGTGCGTGTGTGTGTGTGTGTGTGTGTGTGTGTGTGTGTGTGTGTGAGAGAGAGAGAGAGAGAGAGAGAGAGAGAGAGAGAGAGAGAAAGAGATTAGGGCTGAGGGTACATGTGGGGGACAGCATGTCCCACCTGGCAATAGTCCTTCGGATGAAAAGGTTAGCCTGTTCATCATTTAGGTATAGGAGGCATCAGGTCACTATCCCCATGGAAACATGTCCTTGCCCTTGACAGTGAATACATTTCCCTTTTTCTCTAATCCTCCTAAGATAGAAGGTCTCAACTCCTCAAGCTCCAAAATAAAGCAAAATCTCTTCTGAGGAGACCAACAACAACACACAAGGATAACCTCTGATCACTCCTTTCAATTATCTGGGGTGGGAACGGAAATGGAGGACTGTCTTCAAAATACAGCAGAGTGAAATACCTCTTGCATTATCATGAAAATTTAAAAAGGCACAAACATCTCAAAACGAAAAACTGTGCAGAGGACACAACAGCAGTTTCGACCAGAACTTTTTGGAAGTTGGAGCAGCAAGTGACTTAGCAGAGCCGGAAGGCTGAGTTCAGAGTGCTCGCAGAGGGAGAGGTGCCAAAGGAAAACTGAAATTCTAGCATGTTTCTGGGACTCCGGCATAGGCGTGGACACTGGGTACCTTTGGAAGTAGAGAGGAAGGGTACAGCTAAACACAAGAGGGCTGGGCAACAGTCTGTCTTAGGAGCATCTGGGCTTCCAGATCCCTCCCCAGCAGACCCAGTCCGGCTCCAACTTCAGAGAATCCGTCTCATTTATTCACACAGAGTGAAAGAGAAGCACGAAGGTGCAGGCTTGCAGTTGGCTGTCACTGGGGGCCAACATCACTAAATCTCCTGGCCTTCCCTCCATGCTTGTGTGATGGCATTGCCAGCTCTAAGCTTGGTGGCCTCACTCGAGGCAGGAAGAAGAAGAAGAGAGCCCACCTGGCTGCTCCTGTCCTCTTTTATCAGAAAAGCAAATGCTCTCCCAGAAACCACCCCATCCCAGGCAAACTGTGTTCACGACTCACGGCCATTGTCCGGTCCCGTGGCTAGCACTGGGCACAGGGGACATGGGGAGGCAGGTACTGAGCTCATACAGCCTTCCTGGGAAAGTCAGGCAAGGAGAAAGGGTGTGGATGAACATGGAGGAAGCTTTATGGTGGGGGGGTGGTTTGGGGCCCAGGATCAAAGGTCTTTTCTCTCAGGCTGGTCATTTTCTCAGGGCGGAATTCCCCAGTCCTTTGCCAGAGTTCCAGTACCTAGTAGGGATAGGGAGCCAAGGGTCCCACTAGATCTCCTTATTCTCAATAAAGCCCCTCACTCCTGCCAGATGCCCCCTCCCAGAGTCAGAGACAGTTAGCAACTGATGGAGGGGGGCGGGGACCAGCCCCAGGCTCAGGGGGCAGGGAGACGCAACTCTGGGTCTTCCTGGCTTTTGTGTGAGCTTTCCACGAGGCCTCCTGCTCTCCGCCCCAACCTGTACCTCCGCCTTCCAAGATGCCTAGTCCTGAGCATTTGTGGGTTCTGAACCCCAGATCAGTCCTGTCCCCAGACATGAGCAGAGTGAAGACAGGAGAAACACAAGCCAGTTACCGCTCTTCCCTCCAATCACCATCTCCTGTCCTACCTGTCGTCCCTCTCTAGGGGAACGGATAAATAAAGCATGGTGGGTGCATGACATACAGCAGGCCGCAGCTGCCAGAAGCGAAGAACTGACTGCCCACACCGCAATGCGAATAGAGCTCCTGAGCAGGGTGTCGGGAGAAACATAGGAAAAAGAATGGAAGTTAGAACAATACCCATTTATATAAATGAAAAGCACATATACACAAATGGCCAATAAACCATGAAAAAGCGCCCAATTTCATTAGTCATCAGGGAAATGCCAATTAAAACCACAATGTGAAACCTCTGCACACCCACTCAAGTGGCTAAAATGAAAAAGATAAAAATACCAAATACCGGAGGATGCTGGAGGATAAACCAGAACGCTCATACAGTCACAGCTGATGGAGTATATATTGGTAGAACCACTTTGAAAAACTCTTTGGCAGTGTCTCCTAAAAGTGAAAACACTCTCTCGCAGCAACTCCCTCTCAAGAATGCTTACATACATTCACCAAAACTCATACACTAGAATGCTCATAGCCGTGCTCTATGTGGGAACCCCACATAAGAAACTACTGGACACCCATCTGCACTAGAATGAATAAATAAATTGTGGTATATTCACGCAATGGAATTCCAAAAAACAATGAGCACAGACAGCAATATGGATGAATCTCATGAACCTAAAGTTGTTCAAAAGAAGCCAGATACAAGAGTTTCTACTTGATGATTCCATTTCTAAAAATATAAAATCTAGGCAAAATTGGGGCACCGGGGTGTCTCAGTTAGTTAAGCGTCTGACTGCAGCTCAGCATGACCCCACAGTCCTACGACTGAGTCCTACATAGGGCTCCCTTCTCACCAGGGAGACTGTTTCTCCCTTTCCCTCTGACCCAACCCTGGCTGGTTCTCTCTCTCTCTCTCTCTCTCTCTCTCTCTCTCTCTCTCTCTCTCTCTTTCTGTCTCGAATAAATAAGTAAGCTCTTTTAAAAAAATAAAATAAACTTGGCAAAGCTACCATGGGGAATTCAATGTAAGTGAGTATAGTAGTTAGCCCTGGGGGAGAAGCGGCAGTGACGGGTAGAAGGCGTGGGGGGCTTCTGGGATGCCGCTTGGTGCCTTGCTCTGTGTGCAGGTTATGCAGCAGTTTTCAACTAGTGATAACCCTGAAGCTGAACACCTAGGATCTGTGCTCTCTTCCCTGTGTGAGTTATAATTCAGCAGAAGTAACAGAGACAGAAAAGCCTGGGGCAATAAAAACAGAAAATACATAGGTGCAAACAACAATATTACACATGTTACAAAAATGTGTACATATTTAAAGACCTGTTTTTCTCCTAGAGAGGGAGCCTGTGTGGGCCAGGGAATGACAGTGAAGTGATGATGGTGACCAAGGGAAGAAAGAAAAGGAAGTGACACAGGAGAGGAGTCTTGAGTGGATGTGCAAATACAATGTACTCAACCCAACTTTGAGCTGGAAGTAGAGGGGAGGGCAGAATAAAGGAGACACTAGTTTTAAACACTGATTGTTCCGGACTGCTGACTGCATGTTCTTGCTTCAATTAAATGAGGTCTGGAGCCCCTTCCAGCCTTTTCCTGCCCTCTGCAGCCTCTCTCAGACCACCAGATCCATCAGCTGAATCTCCCTCCACGTGGTCAGAACTCTGATTCCTCCTTCTCATGGGCTTCCCTCTCCTGGTTTACATCTGGGGTGCAAGTAGATTCACGCCTTAGCCTGCCATTCCCACTAGCAACATCCAAGTGTCCAAAGCTAAGGAAGACAATGAGAACCTCTGCGGGATGCAGCTAAGCCAGGAAGCTCTGTAAGATCCCTCCCGCCCCCTCCCCCACGCCCCGGGCCCCAGCAGCTTCCGTTGCAGCTTGGCCTTCTGCTTGGCCCGATGTCCGTTTGTAAGTTTGAACCTTCATTCTGGAGTCCAGAATGTGGTAGTGGAAACCTTCGGGAGGACCGCTATTCTACAGCCCCCTCCTCTAAGGAGGTGCGAGCTCAGGGAGGGCGATCCCGCACCTGGGGTTGCAAAGTTGACAGTCTGCACTTCCCGCTCTGGCCGCTAGTGGGAGATGCTGGCCAACCTGAGGGCCCGTCAAGGGGCTAGAGGCCGGCGTGTTGTGTCATTCATCGGTCAGGGCAGGAGCCATCCCACCCAATCCAGGGCCAGAAAGGGTCCTGTGTCTTAGACTTTCCTGCAGCCGGACTTTCTCACCGATTCCCCCACCCTGGGCTGGCTGCCCTGAAAGCATGGGTAGCTCCAAAGGCACCCAGTGACACCTGGAACCCCACACCCAGGTCCTAAAGGGACAATGGCCTCATCATCACCTCTTCAATGTCGGGGGTGGGGGGTGTCACTGTCTCTGAGATCTCAAATCCAGCGCCTTTGTGCCTTCTGAGACCAGCCCCCACTTTGCCCTCCAAGAGCAATTCTTGCATCTTGAAGCTTTGAAAGGTGTCAGAAAAGCAAAATGCTGTTGGTAAAGAAGACAACTCTGGGCAGTGGCCACCGTGCAGGGCAAAGCATACGGTCCCTTCCCCCTGTGTTACTGGCCTGTTGGGGAAATCTGGACGCCATTCTTTTTTAAAAAGCTGTGTTCCTGGGCATGTTTCCCTATGGGTCAGCCTGGGTAGGCCAGCAATAATTTGTCGTGTACCTGTCTCTGTGTCTGCGTGTGAGAGGCAGTGTCCATTTCAGTGTTCACATGTTGGAGCGTCTGTGTGTGTAAAGGTGTCGGTTATATGTGTCCCAACAAGGTGTATGTATGTGAGCCCGTGTGAGTCCATTTCAGTGTGGCTGTCTCTGTATTTGTTGGTTGGGCCCTTGTTTCTGCGCTGTGTGAGTGCACGTGTCTAGTGTTGTGCAGAATTGTGTGCTATCCGTGTTTCTCTAGCAGAATGTGGCCCCGTGTAAGTGTGCGCATGTGTGTCAGGGGATGCACGTCTCTGAGTCTCGCATCCCTGAGTCTGTCGGCGTGGGTCTGCCTCAGCGTGTGTGTCACTGGTATGTCTGCCCATGTCCATGTGGGTGTCTGTGTGTGCAGGTGTGCGTGTGCTGAGTGTGTCTGTGCCAGCCTCACGGTGTGTCGGCATGGGTGTCTGTGTGTGTCAGTGAGCCAGCATCAGGGTATATCCGTGTCCAGGGGCCTGGCGACGTAGGGTCCCCACGTCAGTGAGGATGCCTGTGTGTATTTTCCGGGGTGTGCCGGGGTGTGTGCCTGTCCGTGTCCGCGTGGGTGGCTTTCTGTGGCGAAGCGTCCCTGGGTCGGTGAGTGTGTACCCCAGCGTGTGCCCGCGTCTGCGTGTGGCTGTCTGTGCCCGCGTGGGCGGCTGTCTGTGGCGGGGCGTCCCCGGGTCAACGTGGGGGTGTGCGCCCCGGCGGGGGCCCAGGGGTTCACCCTCTAAGCGGGCGGAGCGCCACGTGCGGAGTCCGGGGCGCGTCGCTCTGGGGCGGAGCCAGCCCGGGGCCCCAAGCCCCAGGCCGAGCCCAGGCGGGGCCCGCCCCCGACCCCGCCCCCAGCCCGAGCCCGCGCCGCCCGCCGAGCCCCGGAGCCCGAGCGGAGCGGCGGAGCCGAGACGGCGGCGGCGCGGGTGGGATGCGGGGATCGCGCCCCCGGGGCCGCTGAGCCTGCGCCCAGTGCCCCGAGCCCCGCGCCGAGCCGAGTCCGCGCCGAGCTTCAGCCGCCCATCTCGGGGCCCGGGCCGGGGGACCAGCAGGTGAGCGAGCGCCCCCGCGCACGGGAGCCCCGGCCCGGCCGGAGCCCCCTCCGCCTGCCGCCGCCCAACTTTCCTCCCCGAGGGTCGGAGTCTCCAGCCCTGTGAACCCCCTCCCCTGCCCCGGGTGCGCCCGGCAGTTCCCTCCCCCATCGCTGCCCCTGAGGCTGAGAGAGGGAGAAGAAAGAGTGCAGATCCGCGGGACTGGAGGGGATTCCCCGGGGGAAAAGGGGGGACGTCTGTAATCGCGGTGCGCCCCCTCCCCATCCCTTTCCTTCCGGGTTTCCCGGTGCGCTGTCGAGGGCCGGGGGAGGAGGAGCTGCGTCCCCGGCTTCCCGGCCGACCCTGGCGCAGGCTCGGGGAGGGTCTGGGATTGGGACCCGGATTCCCGAGGCCGGAGACCCCAAGGTCAGGGCGGCGACTAGGCGCGCAGTGAGTGTGGCTCCAGGGAGCCGGGGAGCCAACCGAGCATGGCTGGGAATGGGGGAGGGGGCCAATCACCCCCTTTCTCTGGGCCCCACTGAGCGGTCCCCTGGGGGTGTCTTCTCTGGGACGGGATCGCTGCCAGTCCTGACCTGGGAAAGATCTCTGAGCCCTGAGGGGGCAGAGATCTAAATACGCGTCCTATCTCTGCGCGCTTCAAGCACGAAGAGATCTCTGCCCTCTGACGCCCTAATGGGGCCGCGTCTGGTCTCTGTGCTCCTTGAAGGAGGAGGAATCTCCTTGTGCTCTCAACAAGGGAGATCTCCGTGCGCTGGGATCGGAGAGAGTTCTCTGCCCTCCTCGCTTTCGCTCTGACCGAGGTAGATCCACTCTCCTTGACGGGAGGGAGGTGGCTTTCATTCTCTGTGTTATTTGATCATCTTTGGTGGCACTGGAAGGAAGCGGTTGTGCCCAGCCTTGGGGGGGCTGGAGGTGTGGAGAGTGGTAGTGGGGGCAGTGCTGGGGACCAGGCCCTGGCCGTAGGCCTGCCTGGCAAACACCTGTTGGAGGCCCGGGCACGGATGAATCAGGAAGCCATGGCTGAGGTTGGGGCAGAAGTCAGTATTCTCTTCTTAGAGCCTTGCGACCAGTCCCGGAAGGGCAGGATGAGCCTCCTCTTAGGGTCCTGGGCTGGCAGTTCATCTCCCCAGCTGTCTCCCCACCTCCGGCTGAGATGCTAGTCACCTTCCTCAGTGAACCTGGACAGTGCAGTGGAGGCAGGCACACCATATGACCCCCCACCATGGGGCAGTGCCTCAGCCTTCTCCCTATTTCCCACCAAGCCCCTCATGATCTAGAGGGACCCCGAGTAGCAGAGGCCCAGGCCGCTGGGAGGCCAGGCCCTTGCGGCTGTCCTCAACTCCCATCTCCTTGCCCTCGACTCCTCCCAGTTGGAATTGGGCAAGTGCACGTGAGCGGGTGGTAATGGAGCTGGAAGGCGGAATGGCACAGGGTGGCACAGGCTGATAGCCCAAACCATGCTGCAGTCACAGGAGCATCGGGAGGGGAGCATCAGGGGACAGCCAGACTGTAGAACACAGATCAGATGCTAAAATGTCCCGCCCTGTGCTGAAATGAGACCCACTGAACTTTTAAGCCAATCCTGTCTTCACTGCCACATTGGACGGGAGGAAACCGAGGCTCAGAGTGGGTCAAGGACTTACCCAAGGTCATCTAGAGAATTAGTAGATTTGGCTCACCACTCAGGATGAAGATGCCTTGGGAACTACTTCCTGGGGGCCAAAATGACCTAGGACTGACCAAAGATTCTCTGAGCAGAAAGGGAACAGGCTCTGGGGTGCCAAGAACCAGCATTCAGCCCTGTGTGGCCTGGGAAACTGCTGTGCCTCTGGGGTGCTTGGCCGATCTCTGGGTGGTGATCAAAGCTCTTCTGGAAAAGTTCTAGAATTGACTCACTCAGCATGAAGACCGAGCTTGCAAGAGTGGTGGGAAGCACCAGAGACAGCTGGGAGTTGTGGAACAGAGGAGGCTGGTGCCCAAGCCATTCAGGAAGGGAGTTCTGCAAACATCCTGGGATAACGGCCAATGGCAATCTCTGTTCTGTTCACAGGATGCTAGTTCCTGCTGACCCTTGGGAAAGTTACTGGGGGAGTGTGCAGTGATACAGGTGTCCCTATAGCCCACCTGTAAAAGGAATAATTGCCTTTGGCCAGAGGAGTCAAGAGTATCTCTCTAACAAAAATAACCTTCCACATGGGTTTTGAAGGATGAATAGGAGTTTTCTAGATGGAGAAGTTGCAGTGTAGCCATCAGGACTGGCATGTACAGCGCCGATTTCTGAAACAATACACTTGTTAGTTCAGTGGCCTGTTGGGTCTCATGGTGTGAGGGAGGGAAAAGCAGAAGCTAAAGCCAAGGTCACAGTCACGGGGGCCCTTGTGAGCTCTGCTCAGGAATTGGGAATTTATCCTCAGTAATGGTACTAAAAATAGCTAACATTCACCGAGTGCTTGCTGTCAGCCAGGCATGGCACTAATCCCTTTATAAGGCTCATCTCATGAATCCTTGCATCAACCCGGGAGGTAGGACCATACTAATGACACTGCTGCAGGTGGCAAAACTGAAGGCCCAGAAAGGTGAAATAACTCGCTCACTGTCACACATCTACTAAGTAGCAGGTCTTGGGTTTGAGGCCAGGTGTCAATATTTCTGCTCTAGGCTCTACCCCCCTGCCAGTGCAGATCAGGAGTGCCATTGGAAGTCTTTCAACTGAAGGAAAGGAATAGTCAGGTCACCACAGGTGGCAGAACCTGTGGCATCCCAACTTTCTTCTCTGTTCAGAGACACGCCACTTCTTTCACCCCTAACTTTGATTGCTCATTAAATGAGATTCCCCACCGCCCTACCACACTGTGAGAGTGAAGTTTAGGTTGGCAAGTTTGATAAAGAACAAAGGAGAGGTGATGGATGTTTGGGGCTTCTGATTGGAACCGTTAATACTTCCACAGAGAGATGCCAACATCCAGCAGTCAGTTGGAGGGCAGAGCCCAGTGCTCAGGCAGGAGACCGGGGCTGGAGGTGGAGACTTGGAATCATCTGCAGAAGCTTGCCGGAGGAGTCGTGGCTGTTCACTAGACTGTCCAGCAAAAGGGCAGACCGGTGGTCCTCAAGCCTGGCCACATTAACATCACTTAGATAGCTTTTAAAAAACTGGAAAAAAACAAAAAACAAAAAACCTGTGCCCAGGCGCCACTCCACAAGGTTCTAATTCACTGGGCTCCAGGGTGAGACCTGGGCATCAGAAATTTTGAAAGCACCCAGGTGACCCTAATGTGGAGGAGAGGGTGCAAGAGAACAGGGTTAGTCCAGAACCCTGAGGCACTCCAGTTGAGCCGGGAAAAGTCTGCAAAGGAGGCTGAGCAGAAGCAGTCGGAGAGGTGGGAGGCAAGTCGGGAGTGGGAGGTGTCACAGAAAGCCAGGAGAGAGCATGTCCTAGAGGAAGGGGAGTCCTCTGTGTCGTTTCTTTCTGCTGAGAGTAAAGAAGATGCATTCTGAGAAGTTCAGGTGTAGATCAAGAAGAATGCATAATTGTAAAATGAATGTCCATTAGATTGAGGAATAGTGAGGGTGCAGGTGGCCTTGGGCACCAGAAACTTCCTTAACACCTACAGAATGTGGTGCCCGACACAGACGGTTAGTTGTTGAATGAATAAATGAATGGATGAATGAATGAATGAGTGATAAATTAGAATAGGAGCCGATTTGGAGTGGGTTCAGGAGTGAGCAGGAGGTGAGGACGTGGAGACAGCATGTGTAGACAGCTCTTTGCAAGAGTTTGATGGTTTAAGAGGGAGGAAGGAGATAGAGGGGAGCTGGCCAGGGGTGGAGTCAAGGGGGGGAGGGATGTAGAGAGAGCCCAAAGTGGACCCTAGGCCTGTGTGTCCACACGGTGCCCCCACGGGCAGTACTTATAGGGCAGATAATGTTCCCAACAGTGAGGAGCCAGAGGTGTAAGTTGAATGTGCCTCAGAGGGGGGTTTTATAGCAGGAACTGTGATTCCTCCTGGGGGTGGGGGACAGGAAGGGGAGGGAGAAGAGAAAAATATTCCTGAAAGCAGTGTTTGGAGACACATTGAGGTCCTCGAGAGCAGATATCCAGGAGCAGAGGGCCTAGGTAGAAATCCTGTGGCAAACTCTGGGAAGGAGGCAAAGAGAGGAGAAGGGATGAAGCCAGGGATTACCCCGTGGATAGAGACTGGACGTGGGAGAGAGCAGAGGAGGCATGGGAGGCTACAGAGTAACTAGGACTGGATGCCCTCTGCCTTCTGCCACCCCAAACTGCCCTGACGTAGCGGTCTGAGGCAGAGTTCAGCTTGGGGGGTGAGGGATGGCCTGGATAATACATTCAGGATGTACTCTGTGCCACAGAAGATTCTAGAAGGCATACAGTTCAGATTCAATAACTGCTCTAATGAAGTTTACATACTATTGGGGAAAGGCAGACTGGATACCACTAAACAAATAGATACAGAAGGTAATTTTAGATCATGACGAGGGCTATGAAGGAAATAAAACAGGATGATGTGGTGGAGAGACAGGAGTGACCCTAGACTGGTCAGGGAAGGCCTCTTGAAGGAGGAGACTGAACTGAGATCTGAAAAACAAGAAAGAACCAGGGATGCCTGGGTGGCTCAGTTGGTTAAGCAGCCAACTTGTGATTTCCGGTCATAATCTCATGGGTCATGAGATCAAGCTTGGCATCAGGCCCTGAGTTGAGCCCCATGTAGGGCTCTGCATTCAGTGGGGAAGCTGCTTGAGATTCTTTCCTTCTGCCCTGCTGCCCACTCGTGGACACACTCTTTCTCAAATAAATAAATCTAAGACAAACAAACAACAAGAATAACAACAACAACAACAACAGCACCAAGGGAAAACCTATCCAGAGGAAATCTGGAGGAAGAATGTCTTAGAAAGAGAGAACTGCAAGTGCAAAGGTCCTGAGGCAGTGACAAGCTCCTGAGGCTTGGCTGGCTTCTGTGGCCAGGGCAGAGAGAATGAGGTGGAGATGGAGAGGTTCCATGCCTCAGTTTCCAACCATCGCCCCTTCCCTCTCTCCCTTTCAGACTGCCCCTTTTGTTATGCATGGCTTATACTACTGCCTGGGGCTGGCAGTGGTCCCTGGGGATGAGACTATTTTTGGACACAACTCTTCTCTCTGTGGGCCTAGAACATACCGTGTCTTTTTTAAGATGATCAATATGGAATGGGTGCTATTTATAGAGACCCCACGTCAATTCTTGGGGCCAGGGACCCTCACATGGAGGAGGGAGTCCAGGAGCAGGTTTTCAGGGGCAAGTACCATGTCTGGCATAGCATCGGAGCCATGTGACTCGTGGGCATTTTGAAACCTGTGTCACCTCCCCTGCCAGGCCACCCTCACCCCAGCCCACAGAATCATAGTTATGAGCTGGGGAGCCGGGTACCCACAGCTTTCCCACCTCCAACTTCATTTCCTGGAGGAGGATCTGGTGTGCTCCAAGCACAACAGAAAATTTAGTGATTATTGAAGCTAAAGTCCAATGGGACAGTTCTATGAATCTCTTTGTCCATTATTCACTCTGTTTACTACTCTAGACAGGCAGAAAAGGATAGTAAAGACCCTTGGGGGCTAGCAGATTCACCCCTGGGGCCAGAGCGAAGGCTCCTCAGGACAGAGGCGATGGATGGCTGGAGTTGGGGGCTCAGCGTGCACACGCACAGACACCCATACCCGTTGGAGGTCACTGTGGCCCAGAGCTGCCAGGGGAGGGTGCCTGGAGGAGGTGGGGTTAGAGCCCAGCCATGGCAGATGCACAGAATTTGGAGGGGCGAAAGGGATCAGACAGTGTTCACAGGCCTGTTGTGGGAAGAGAAGTTCAGTTCTTTCTTTCTCCTCTTCAGTTTCTTCTTCTGACTAAATCTCCAGGGAGGCAGGGGGAAGTCGCACCCCCACAAGTGTGTTAGGCCAGTGAAAGGATGGAGCCGCTCTCAGGGCAGCTGTGTGGGCGCAGGAAGGACCCTCGCCCACTTGGAGATCCCGCCCAGATCCCACCCTTGTCATCCCTAGGGCGTGTGCTCCCCTCCATACAGCTGTGGAGCCCAGGGGCCAGTGCTGGGCAGCCTCTAGGCTCAAGGTCATTCGGGCACAGGCAGCGCTAAGCCAGGGGCCCGAGGTGCCCTGGCCCCACCCAGGCCGTGCCCAGGCAGTCCCCGTGCTTTCTGGGAATGGATTTTGAACAGTAGAAAGGCTCTTCCTGGCATCAAGAGGGCAGTAAATGCTTTTCTGGCGGGTATTGATTCCTCGAAGTCCTGTGTGAAGAAAGGGCCTGCCTCAGGAGGCAGTGTTCAAAGGCATGGCAGGACCCGGAGAGGTTTGGCTACAGGCGCCGATTTCGGTCCTCGGGTACATTAGCGTCCCTCCATCTGGCTGGCCTGGGAGATCTTAGATGGGGGGCATCAGACCATGGAAGGGACCAGCCCAGCCCCATCCGTACTCCCTGCGTGGCCATCAGAGCCCCAGCCTCATTGACCTGGGCCACTAGCAGGGAAGGGGTCCAAAGAGCCCCTCCAAGCCACAGTGCCTGCCCTCTGCTGCCCAGCGCTGCTGCCTGCCTCAGGGCCCAGCCCTGGGAAGAATCCCAGCCCCTGAGTCTGTTTCCCCACCCCCAGCCAAAGGACACCCAGCTGGTGCGGCAGAGCAGGGAGGCAGAGGGGCAGAGGCCGGCCCCCCGCAGCCGGACTTGAGCGGAAGAAGGCACAGGAGCTGGGCCAGCCATGGGCAGCGCCAGCCCCGCTGCTGCCGCTGCCGCCACCACCGTGGTGGGTCGGATGCAGCACAGACTGCCAGTTAAATAAAGCGACAGCTAGTTGCTAACAAAAGTGGAAACCCAGGGAAAGCCCCCACTCTCGCTTGCTGAGCTGGGTGCCGGTTAGATGTATAATTGCTGAGTTTCTGTTTCAGGAAATGTCTGAGGGAAGGAGAGAAAAATACTCCCTAAGGATCCCCCGGGGGCGGCTGTCCCCAGAGATAGCTGGACTTCAGGTCCTTTCCAGTCCTCACCTTTTATGATTCAGTGAAGGACTTGTCCCCAGCTGGGTCACGTGTGGTCACAGCGCATTGCAAAGGGAACTCAGATGGCAGTCCCTGACAAACGCAACGGAAATGTCCCCGAAGCATTATGTCCAGCGGGAACCTGAACGCAGACAGCCCATACAGTGTGCTTCTATGTATGCGAAATTCTGGAACAGGCCAAGCCAATCTATGATGATGGAAATCAGAAACGTTGGTGGGAAGGAGACACCAGGGAACTTTCTGGGGGCCCATCTAAGATCTCCCAGGCCAGCCAGATGGAGGTGGTAGTTACACAAGTGTATACATTTGTTAAAACTTCACCCATACACCTAAAATCAGTGCATTTTCATATATATTTTTTCATATATATATATATATATATTATACCTCAGTTTCAAGGAGTTTTGGGGGAAAAGGGGGAAAAAGATTGCAGATGTCCCCATTCTGTAGTATAGATTTTGTGTGTGGGTGGATTGGCTTATCTCTCTCTGGAGGTTAAGGGTCCCAAAGCACCCCGCCGGGTTCTCTAAGGCACCTCTGTTTCTCTCCATGCACACAGTAGGTGCTCTATAAATGCTTTGGTTGCCATGGCATAAATGCACAGTTCCCCTGTGAAACCTTTTTTTTTTTTTTAGCCCAGGTGTTGAGAAAAATGAGTTGGAATAGCCATCTCCTGGGCACCTGTGTGTGCCAGCTGGCTGCTTCCTGGGCCTCAGGTGGGCATCTTTCTGGCCCGACGGTGTGTAGTGTGTGGGTGTAGATGGTCCACGGTCTGGGGCAGCCGTGCCCTGGTTGAGGGAGCTAGCTGTCTGACTTCTGAGTTCTGTGGTCGCGTAGTGGGTCCTCCAGGCCCCCACCCTGCAGGCCCTGGACACCTAGGGAGCCCTGGGCCTTGAGTGATATCTCAGTGCCCCGGCCTAACGTTACAGACCCCCTGAAGTAATAAACAGCCTTACAAGGCAGACTCGGCCTGGAGGGAAGCGGATGCCAGGCGCCCTGTGGAGGGGCCCCTGAATGACCTGGGGAGTTTGCAGTTCCCTTGACCTGGTATCAGCAATATCAGGGACCTTGAGATGAATGAGCCCCTTCCAAGCCCCCGTAGGCCCCTGCCCTGACTGTGAGGAAGGAGCAGTTTGAAAAAACAGGGGCTTTGGCAGAATCCAGGACTCAAGCCAAAGATGCCCCCACCCCATTCCTGCTCTCCCCTCAGCTCCCATTCCAGATGGAGGGGCCTGGTCTTAGGGACCCCATTTTATCCTGCCTGGGGAATCACTTAGGCAGAGCAAACGGGTGGGGTTTTCTTGTCAGCTGAATTAGACTCCGCTTCAGCCCGCGTTGGAATAAATGAGATGCAAATGCATGTAAATGAGGGCATCCCCGGCTTCTAGGGTGGGCGTGTTCGCCTCCAGAAGGGATGGGGGTGGGGATTCTGCGGGACTTCCCCAGATTGCTGGGGGCTGGGATCGGGGCTGGAGAAGGAAGGCCCCTGGGGATTGTCCTCCCCAAAGATCGGCTCGGGCCGGGGCTCCGGACTAGACAGAGTTAATGTCTATGCAGCCTCAGAGGAGTGGAGCCTGCAGGGAGCCGGTTAGCTGAGGCCCCGCACAAGGACGTGCCAATGTGCCTTTGATCTGGGAGCAAGGACCTGAATGCACAGGCCACGAGCACCAGCTGGCACCCCCACTGAGCCTTTGTCCAAGCCCTTTACCCTGGGAGAGCCAGGACTGTGCAGATAATTGCCTGGGCGGGCGGGAGGGATGCTGTCGACCCCTCCCTCTCCCCCCCCCCACACCCACCTGTGGCTCCAGCCTGCACGGCCATCCACAGCCACTGCCTCAAACCACTTCTCTGGGAAGACAACCCTCCTTCGACCCGTCCCCCGCCGCCTCCCCCACCGCTTCTCTCCCTTCCCCCACCCCAGGGCTAGCCGGAGGCCCAGCCCAAAGCAGGTGGAATTCTGTAAGCGGTTAGGGCACAGTGGCGAGGAGGGAATGCCATCCGGTAGAGATAGAAGGTGAACTACAAATGCGAGTCACATATGTAACAAAATTTTCTAGTAGCCACATTTTAAAAAGTCAAGAGACAAGTGAGATTAATTTTAACATTTCATTCAACGCGGTATATCCAAGATATTATCAGTGTAAGTTGTAATCAGTGTTTAAAAATTAATAATGAAATCATTGACATTCTTTACTAAATGAAGCCTTCAAAATCAGTGGGGACTATACCCCTCTGGATGGTCACTAGCCACATTCCAAGTGGCCAGGAGCCACGTGGGCTGGGGGGCTACCCTGTTGGACAGGGCAGTTCAAGAGTGCCAGAGCTGGAGAGAAAAGCTTCTGGGGAATCATATGTGACCGGGAAACTGCTGAGTCCCTGGGCATTGGCAGAAATCGGCCAAGTCTCCCTCCCTAGGAGCAGTTGTCCCCGTGTGGGCGCAGGCAGGTCGGCTGGCCAGGCTGCCAAGAGGGAGGAAGCCAACAGGGCAGGCGGGACTCCTAGCTTTATAGTGGGGATCACAGACACACCCCGCTCCTGTTGCAGGCCGACCTTGCCCTTGCCTCCCGCCCTCTGGGCCTGCAGAAGTAGGAGGGAATGTAGTGCCTTTCCCAGAGTGGGCCTGCTTACTTAACTTCGAAGTATCGGATTTCCCTTTGTAAACAGGCAATGAGCTCCCCTCTCCTCCGTAGAGTTGTTGTAAGAATGGAATAAGGTGATCGCAGCAGCGCTTCAGGCCGTCCCTACACATGCCACGCAGCTCAAGGCTGAGCAAACCAAGGCCCAGAAAAAGGGGTCTTTGTGACATTGTTCTCCAAGCTCACAGTGTGAGCGGGTGGCTGGGCACAAGGAAGGTTCATCTGGCCCTCATTCGTTCATTCACTCACTCATTCATTCACCAGGCCCTTAGAGGCCCCGCTGCTGGGCCAGACTGTGGTTCTACAGCTCAGGACACAGCCGAAGGGAGAGGTAGGTGGGGCAGGAAGAAATTACCGTGGCCTGTAACGAAGGAGGTGTGGGAGTGCAAGTTTGCTGGGGACACAGAGAAGAGAGGGCCGGCTGGGGGTGACGGGGGGAGGCAACAAGACAGGGTTTTCAATGGAGGATCCTCTGAGTTGGATCTCATAAGGAAAAAGTAGTGACCACAACCACCACAATGATAAGAGCAACTGGCGTTCATTAAATACTTCCTGCGTGCTGAACAGGAGCAAGTGTTAATAATCTCCACCTCAGAACAGCCTTATGCAGTCGATACAATTATGAACTCCATTTTACAGATGGAAACACTGAGGTGGAAACACCTCAGTTAACTTGCTGAAGGACACATGGCAGTAAGTGGCCAGGACCCAGACCCACGCAGGCAATCGAACCACGTCCCTATCCCATATAGAAACAGACTATCCTGCAGAGAGCGAAGTAGGGAGGCCGAAAGTGGAAGCAGAGCCGGGCACAGGTCTGGGTTCTCTGGCGCAGGGAGTTTCCTCATGGCGCATCTCAGCAAGGCTGAGTGGAAGTGTCCCTACAAGCCACCACGGGGGTCTCTTGGCTGATGGTTAGTCCTCATCTCCCCATCATCACCTGTTGATTTAGGACCCATCACCTTGGGAAGGAAAGTGTTCTGTGAAGTCCTTTGTAGGACCGTGTGCGCAGCAGGTGCTGATTACTGAATCATTCGATTAATAAAAGGAGTCTAAGACTTGAGGTGTTAATTAGTTTTAACTCATCCTCCTCAAGGAAGAAATGAATTCATTCCTGCTGCCCTCACCTCCCCCTGTGGGGAGTGGGCCCTGGCGTCGCGGGCACCCACACACTCTCCCTGTGCCTCTTGCTGAAGGGCTGAGGAGCAGTGGAAGGCAGGGCCATGGGGCAAGGGCACAGGTGAGCTGAGTCTCCCAGGGCAGGAGAGAGGCGCACAGAGCAGAGGAAGCCAGCAGAGATTTTCTAGGAAGCCTGGGAACCACTTCCACAGAGCGCCTCGCATAAATTTACATGGCAAAGAATATTCTTTGCATGCAGCCTTCCAGAGGCTGTGATTCCAAGGCGACCGAAATGCTAGAGGTGACTCAGGACGCTGGAGCCTGCCTGCCTTGGGGTCTGGGAGGGGAATGGGCAGGAAAGCTCCCAAGGAGGGGTAGGCTGGAGTCAGGACCCTCTTAACCTCTCAGGTGACCGACCTTTACGGTTTGTCTGGGACCAAGGGGCAGGAATCTTAGTGCTGACGCCGGACCGTGCCCACAGCAGCACTCTTGTCGTGTTCCGCGATGTGGCATGGTCACCACCATGGGCTGAGCGCCAGCTGTGTGCCCTGTACATTCGGGAAAATCTTCCCTCAGGAAGGCTAACTGAAGAGACAAAAAGGAAGTAAGTGCAGAGAGCTCTAGTTTCTGGTATGAACAGCCACCACTCTCCCTCACGGCATCTCCCCCTGTCATGAATACCTGTATGGACGAGCCAGCAACTCGACTCTGTAGAGAGGGGAGAAGGGACCCGGCCCTCCCCTAAGAAGGGGTTTTTCAGTGAAATCAGACTTGCCCCAGGGACTGGCTCTCAGGCGGCAGCCATGGCCAGGAAGCAGACAAGGACTGGATGCCCAGAGGAGGGAGGTCAGTGTGGGTGGGCAGTCACAGGAGGTGTCCCGGAGAAGGGGGTCTGTCACGAGAGGTGGCCCTGCCGTCTCACAGGACAGGGGACGTTTGGGAAGGGCTGAGCCAGGGACTGGTGGAGCTTCAGGGTGGAGGGAAAGGAGGAGGAGGCCAGTGGCCGTGAGGTTAGCATGGTCCCAGCAGGGCGACCAGGCCCTCCCCTGGGCAGGGGCATGGGCAGTGGAGACTGGGATGTTGGATGGGGAGGTGGGGGCATGTAGCCGGGGTCCTAGGAGAGGATCAATTTGGAAAGCAGTCTTCACAGTTTGCTTCCCTGGGCTCTTGGGAGCCAGCAGAACTTTGAGAGAGATGCCCCCAATGACCAGAAACTGATAAACTCGGGACAGGATGAGGTCGGGGGCCTTGAGCTTGAGTGAGGCCAACAGAGCAGGGGCCACTGGGCTGGGCAGGGTGGTCACCTGGGAGAAGCCTTTCCGGCCCAAGGACTAGCAACAGCGCTGATGCAGACAGAAGCCGGCTGGACGAGGGGAGACAGAGTCGTGGGGGTGCTGCTGCTGGAGGAATGGTCTTGGCCTCTAATCAGGCCCAGGCTCCCCCACACACCGGATCCGCATAAGGCTGACACCTCCTGTTCCTCCCGCCGCGAGCTGGGGGCCTGACCTCCTAGGCCTGCAGGAGATGGCTGGGTCTGGGCCTCCTCGGGCCACCCCCAGCCTCCCCCGCTCACCCTGGCATCACCGGAGACCTCGCAGTCAGGGCTCAGCCAGTCGGCCGCAGGCAGGGCGTGGGCCTGAGCAAGAGCAGGGCCAAAAGCCAGGTGCAGGCAGGGGGAGAGTGAGGAGGAAACGGATCCACGCTGCCGGCCCACCCTGCACCCCCTGCGGGCTCAGACACAAAGGACACTCTCGACTGGTTTACTTTGGAACCTGAGGCTACCTGGCTGCTGGGCGGCAGGGAACTCCATCTGATGTCAGCAACCCCAGAGTCACGAGGATTCAGGTGCTCCATACTAGGGCATGGGGCCAAGACCCCTCCTCAGCTCTAGGCCCCCCTCGTCAGTGCTGCCTTATTAACGTGTGAAATAACGAGATTCAGCAGTGGATCTGATGAGGTGTAATTGTGAGGTATCAGTGAGTGTTCGTGATATTTGAGATCCTTGGGGACCAGTCACGGAACAGAATACCAGCAGGTTCTATTGGCCTTTGCTGCCTGTATTCATAACCGAGGGAAGCGCTCAGTTGCAGTTAGAAGTTAGTAAGAACGAGGAGCTCTTCCTCCTGCCCCGAATTCTTTTCCACCCACCCAAGAGGACATTAGAAACCCTGAACTCCACAGACAAGGAAAGCTGTCTCTGCCATTAGCAGTCGGGAGAGTGGCCGCCCCTGGCCAGGGACGGTAGCTGGCGACTGGAGGGGAATCCAGGTGTGAGGGACGGGGGACAATTTTTTCCTTGATCTGGGTGCTCTTACCAGCTGTGTTTAGTTTGTGGAAATTCATCCACCTGTACACTTAGAATATGTGCATTAGTCTGCGTGAATCGTTGATTTCAATACACATTTTTAAACTCCTTTACTAGAACAGACATATATGCAGGTGTGAGCTTGTATGTGCACGCACACACACACACACACACACACACACACACACACACACACACACACGTGTACCTGTGAGCTTCTGCAGGGCCCTGGCCGTACATGTGTCCCCAGAACCCTCGCAGGCATGTGGACACAGATGGATACAGTGAGACAGAGAACACTATTTTTAGGAAATAATTCCAAGCTAAAGAGGAGGCTTCCTGATTTACCTGACTAGTGATTGCTGATGGTGGAGAGGATTGCCCTGGGAAGGGCTGTTGTCATCCCGGCTGGCTTTTTGCTTTTTTCTTTTTTCTTTTTTCTTTTTTCTTTTTCCAATAAAGACTAATGACTTTGTTGGTTTTGTAAAAATAATACAAGATCATCCTAAGTAATTCGAGCACTAAAGAAAAGTACAAAAAGGAAAGTGTAACATGACCCACATTTTTACCCACGAAGGAAAAAATCACCGTTCATGGGGCGCCTGGGTGGCTCAGATGGTTAGGCATCTGCCTTCGGCTCAAGGTCATGATCTCCGGGTCCTGGGATCGAATCCCACATCAGGCTTCTTGCTCAGTGGGAAGTCTGCTTGTCCCTCTGCCACTCCCCTTGCTTGTGCGCTCGCTCTCTCTCTCTCTCTCTCTCTCGCTCTCTCTCTCTCAAATGAATAAATAAAATCTTTAGGAAAAAAAATCACTATTCACCTTTGGTGATGAGTGTCACAGACACTTTTCTTGTTCACTCAAAGATGGAAACCAGACAGGGACCTGCTTTTATAACATGGGAACCTACTCCCACACCTGCTGTTTTTAACAAAGATGTTCCTTTAGCTTGACTTGAATGAAACAGGAAAAAGACCCTGAAGGATGGAGTGGTTCTTAAAGTGCTAGGTCCTAGGACCTCTCCTCTGACTTCCCTTCCCCACCTGCCTTGCTGCTCTTCCCTGGGGACCAGAGGTGCCCTTTTGAGGCCTGGCTGTATTATGCTTGCTCACTGTTTACCTGTCACCTGGCCAGGTGCCTACCTCCTCGCCATCCTGGAACCTTTGAGGGTCGGGCGGCAGATCGCTGGGATCATCAGTGACGTGTTCGCGGGAGTGAGATCAAGGCAAAGCCTGCCTTTGCTTGACAGAAAGGGATTCAGTCCTGGCAGAGATCTCCAACAGGTGTCTGCCCTGCCCCCTTGAGCTCGTGCCCGACCATTCCTGGGTTTGCTGTGGTAATTAGCGACACTGCCTCCCCCTTCCCCGGTGGTGTCGCAGTCGGGAGCTGCTGTGCCTACCACATCCTGTTTTGCTGCCACAGTCAGGAGCACATTCTTTGGTCTCCATGTCATAGGCAGAGCTGTTCACACCAGGTCCCAGATCGTCTGAGGCCACTGGGGCTCACATTCTCCCGGTCTGGCGTGAGTCCCGTGCGTGTGCTGGTCAGACACCCTCATGGAGGGTGGTCACTGTTTTCTGGTTCTGCTGGCGCTGGGGATCAGCCCTCATTTGTTTGGATTTGGGAGGAGGGGGGCATGCGGAGAGGTATGAAGAGCCCGAGATGCTTCCTCTGTGCTTCCCATCTTTGGAAGAATGCTCACCCTGGGGATTTGGGGGGACCCTCCCAGCAGGGCATTATGGCTCTTGTATACACCAGGGTGCCGGCATCTGGATGACAGCTCCGAAGTTGTGCCCCTGCTGTTTTCAGACTCCCTGGCATTTGCCTGGGTCTCACTTGGCAGACACAGGCGCCCCTTCAGGTATAAGACGTTGGCACCTCCATGCCCCAGGGAAAGTCTGGGCACCTGCCCCCTCCAGGCGCACGGCGCTGTGGAGAGACAAGCAGTACCCCACCCCCAACCTTTGGTCCCACTGCCCAGGCTGCCTGTGCCCAGAAAAGAATCCCATGTTTGGGCATTGGCCCAGGCGGTCTCCATCCCCTTCCAGGGTTTCCTGTAGAAGGAACAAGCTTGAGAAGACGGACGGCACTGGGCAGCTTCTCATACCCTTCCTTCACCTACATATTCTTCGTCATTCCTTCCATCATTTATTTGTTCAGGAGCAGCCTTGCCAAGGCACTGGGATGAAAAGATGATAGGTCCCAGCCCTGCCCCAGGGAGTGTCCCTCCTAGTCCAGAGAGTGTCAGCACCTTTGTGGGAAGTGTGTCAGTCGGCTTGGTTCAGAAACCCCCAGATGCAAGTGTTCCCTTCTGTGTTAGTGGGGCAGAACAAAGGACTTCAGTGACACAGCCACTCCTGCCTACTTGCCATCAGCTGTGCTTCCTGGGACGGGAAAGGGACCCTCCTGTGGGTCCCCATGCAGAGCCCACAGCCCGGAGGACACCGGGTTTGCCCAGGCCAGCGCCGACCAGGTGTGCCTCTGGAGAAGTGGGGGACTGGGGCCGGGACCATCTCTACAGGCCCCGTCCTTCCCTCCACCTGCACAGTCCGCCGTGTTCTCTGGCTTTCCCGCAGGCCACACGAGGACTGCCTGTGCCCCAGAAGCAGGATGAGAAGATGGCAGACCTGCTGTTACCTCGGGGCACCAGTGGCTTCCGCAGGTTCACCCGCGAGTCCCTGGCGGCCATCGAGAAGCGCATGGCAGAGAAGCAAGCCCGAGTTTCGGCCGCCTCGCAGGAGAGCCGGGAAGGGCTGCCTGAGGAGGAGGCTCCCCGGCCCCAGCTGGACCTGCAGGCCTCCAAAAAGCTTCCAGATCTCTATGGCAACCCGCCCCGAGAGCTCATCGGGGAGCCCCTGGAGGACCTGGACCCCTTCTATAGCACCCAAAAGGTGACTGCCGCCCACCTCCCTGCCCACGCCTTCCTGTAGCTCCCCTCTCTGCACAGCAGATAGGGAGAGGGCTTTGCCTCCATATGGGGCTGCGTTCGGGGCGGGCTCCCTGGGCTTTGGGGGAGTGAGTCATTGGGGACCTATATTCCAATCATTTTATTTTATTCCAGAATAAAAGCTAGAATTACACAGCCTGATACAGTTTGGTGTTGGAAGAGAAGGAACGGGCAGCCACAGTCGAAATCTTGCCTCCTTGGGGAGTGCCCACTGTGGGGGTCATTTGTGGTTAGACTTTCCCCTCGGGCAGACTCTTGCCGTCCTACAGGGGGTATGACTTGGAGTTGGGCCCTGAGTCCTGTCCTGAGCTGAGTCTGGGCCCAGAGCGCAGCAGGTGGTCCTGGCTCCTGCTAGGGACAGCATGTTGCCTGAAGGATTCACTGGGCCTTAATCTTGCCTGCGTAGCTCGGGCCAGGGACCGTAGCGGCGCTCCTGGGCCTCACAGGCCGGCAACGGGGCGGTGAAAGCCAGTGGGCAATCTGGGAGCGGTGGGGACAGAGCTTGTTCTGCCTTTGTCCCCCTGAGTGTAGGGAGACCAAGTAGCTTCTGTCTCCGAGGCAGGGTGACTCAGCCTCTGTCCCAGCAGGGAAGTCCACCCACGAGCTGGAGGCCCCCGGCTGGGTGCCCTGGCCCAGCCTCACCTCTCAGACCATAGGCACACAAGGCTCCAACAGAGGCCCTGTCCCCAGCTGGCTGCCCACACTTCCGGGCCTCGTGCTGGAGGAAGGCGGGTTTGCATGGTGGTGGCCTTTCCCAGGAAGGCCAGGGGCTGAGGAAGAAGGTGTCCGCTCGCTTAGTGGGGAAGCACCGGAGGCCAGACAGGGTCGGTGCGAGCCTGCGGCAGTGTGGATCGTGCTGTCGGTATCACAAGGCACCTGAGTGTGCATGTGGCCGTTCATGTGAGAGACCGAGAGCCCGGGGATAGGTGTGGCTCACAGCTGTCTCCATGTGTGGTGGGAATGGGCGTGGCTGTGTGTGGGCCAAGGGAAAGCCTGCCCAATGCGTATGCGCAGGCAGGAGAGGAGACCTTGAACCTCGTTGTGCATCCCTGGTTCAAGTGATGCTGGTGGGGGTGGGGTCACAGTTAGTCTGGAACCTGGGATGGGTCAGGTCCCAGCTGCAAGTAACAATTAGGGTCTGGGTTAAGGCCAAAGCTGGTGGCCAGTCCAGCTTTCAGCGGCAAATCCGAGTGGCAGCTACCTCAGGGTCGGCTGGGACAGGAAGAGGGCATGGCAGGAGGACCCCGTTGAGGATGCAGTCAGGCCGGGCTGGGTCCGCGACGGTGGAAGCAGTCGGGCACTGGAGTACTTGAACCATGGCCCAGGTATGACTCTGGCCTCTACATTTCTATCTCTCCTCGCTGACCCCTGGCCACACTGCTGCGAGACTCAAGGGGTGACACAGGCACCCCCGCAGACCTTTCGGTCCTGAGATACCCAATCAGCTTATCTCCCCAGCTCAGATTAAATAAACTTTGTTTTACCAGCTCAGCCTTTGGAGAAGCACAGGGCAGTGCCCTCTCCGCTGTTCCAGCCTTAGCCTGGGTAGCTGGGGATGCACAGGGCCTAGGCTCCAGCACCTACCATCCCCTCCCACGCCCCATTGTGCTGTACCGACAGTGTCTTCCGGGAGCTTGGAGAGAGGGTCCACCTTGGGCTACTCAAGATCTTCTCCGGGGGGGAGACACTAGGTCATCTCCTCTGGGGCGAGGTAGGGCTGATACTTGCCCTGGACCCCGAAACAAGGCCTCACGGAAAGCTTCTTCCTCCTGGGCTGGGGTCTGTGTTTTCCCATCCCAACTCCTCACCCGTCATCCTTGGATCCAGCTCCCTCATTAACCCACCACTCCCGGGGGGGGGGGGGCAGAAGGGAGAAGGGAGAGGAATGGGCATCAGCCGGGTCCTGGGCTCTGCTATGGAAGTAGCTCGGCTATGATCACGGGAGGCCCCTTCTTGTTAGGGCTGTCATTTTGAAACTGAACTAAGTCCCACCCAACCTGACATTATCCTAAACTTGACCTTATCCCACTACAGCCATGGGCAACACCGTGAGGGGCCACTGACCTGCCCTCTCTTTTCTCCCCCTTTCTCTGTCCCTCTCTTCTTCCCATCCCGTGGGCCCTTAGCCAGGGTTCTAGGGCTGTGAACCAACCACTGTCCCCCAGAATCTCCTCTCCACAGGGTCCTAGGGGCCACCACCCCAAATCAAAGCCGCTCTCTGTTCACAGACCTTCATCGTGCTGAATAAAGGCAAGACCATCTTCCGGTTCAGTGCCACCAATGCCTTGTACGTCCTCAGCCCCTTCCACCCTGTCCGGAGAGCAGCTGTGAAGATTCTGGTTCATTCATATCCTTTGCAGTGCGTCCTTGCCGTGGGTCTTCCCCGGGCCCCACGCGGGGCGAGCAGGGTGTCGGGGCTGAGAGCGGTGCCGGGCCCTGAGGAGCCAAGCATCACAATCATCACCTCGTGGCGGGCTGAAAACGTAGGGCCCTTGGGCCCCACCCCAGACCCGCCAAATAAGCCCTTGCCTTTCAGCGACATCCCAAGACATTCCTGGGCGCGTGAAAGTCTGGGAAACCCTGCTTCTTCAGTAGAGAAGCATCCTGGCAGTCAGGCTTCCGAGGATCCCAGCAATCAAGAGGTCTGCCCACACCCCCGGCTCTGCTTTGGCGCCAGAGTGCCGTCCCGCTGCTCCCCACCCCCGTGCAGGGACCTCAAGCAGGGCACCGGGGCTCAGCCAAGGAGAAAGCACTTCCCAGTAAAGAGGCCACTGGTTTAGTCACACGTGGGCACCCTTCAAGGGAGGCAGCACTTGCTTTTTGATTAGGTGTTGACAAAATGTTTGCAGTTTCAAAGTTATCTCAAAGAACTCTGGTTAGCGTTAAATTATATAAACTGCAGCCTAAAAAAGCTGCTGGCTGCAGAGGAGCACTCTGGGAGTGCTGCAGTGTGACAAGGGACAGGGCTGGCCTTTGGGCCCTAAGGGGGCCTCCTTCAAGCCACGTGGGAGGTGGGATGTGGGACGGGGCGCCTGCACCCAGTCATGGCTGTCCTGCAGACTTCAGAAAGGGGGCCCCACAGATGCGGAGGCGGGGGGAGGGGGCGGAGGTCCGGATGCGGTCGGAGGCATCTGTGTCCTGCGCTGCTGGCCTGGGCAGCCTTCCTTTGGCTGGCAGCTGGCTGGGCCATTAATCGAATCAGTGCTGCTGGGCTTTGTGCAGTGATTAGCCACGGGCGTGGCCGGCTGGTCCCCTAGAGCTCCCTAAGGTTCTCCCCTCTGCTCCCCAATCTGGATGGACCTTTTCCAAGTCCAAAGCAAAGACCCATTAACCTCTGAGCAGGGCTGGAGGCTTCAGGAAGACAGCTGCCCCATGAGGAACTAAGTCACGGAGACAGACACTGACAGGTCAGGGGTTTTTCCTGGCCAGGCAGGGATGAGGGCTGCCCCTTCCTGGCTACACTTCACCTGTGCCTTAGCGCCCAACCCTCCTCACCCCAGGGGTTAATCGGAGGAACTCAGCACCAAATCTGTTCTCTGTATGCAGACACTCTCTCCCCTCGTCCCACTGGCTCCTGTCTTTCTCAGTTAGGGTTTGATAGATGTGTGTGTCCAGGGGAAAGTCCTAGGTGCTGCCATGGGTGTGGCATCTGCGGGGAGGTGTCTGGGGTGGGCAGACACCGAGGGGAGGGACTCTCTTTAGGGCGCAGCCTGCCGTTCCTAGCTAGTCTTCCTCTGTGAGGCAAGAGTAGTTCTGGATTGAATTTTGAGCCATTCTGCCACTATTCCCAAACTCCTGTAGATGCCAGGCACTTTGTGGGGCACCCTGGGTGTAGGGAGCAGAGCGAGACCTTGTCCTTGCCCCGTTGGGAGCTGTGCAGTCCCCTAAGAGCGAGAAAACAGCTACAGGAATAGTCGTTCCTGCCAGCGTGTAGGCACAGCCTGGTGAGGACCATGCCAGAGGGAGGAGGAAAGGCCCGCCTCCCCGCTGGCTCTGAGCTGGTCTCCGCCTCACTCCAAGGGCGTGGCTGCCCTGAAAGCATGCTGGGCTCCCACCTGGGGCTTCTCCTCCAGGTATCTAACCAACCCAGCACTGTTTGGCAGCCAGGGCAGCCCCCAGGGATGCCGTGGCAGCCCTAGGATTCCTGCAGGGCTCTGGGCTGGGCCCCGGGTGGGGGTGGCCAGATGAGACCAGGGAGGTGGTTGGGGGCACTGGTGGCCACAGCCTGGCCAGAGTGTCCATTGAGAAGTGGCTGAGGCTGGGCAGTGCTGCTCATGTCCCCCTGCCACCACCACCCCAGGCATGACCAACACTGAGGCCTCAGAGCCAGCGCGTGTCCCCCAGGGCAGCTGCCCCAGGGACGTGGCTTGCCATGGTTGAGGCCCTGCGATGGGCTCCCAGGGGCGGCCCGGATATTCTAGCTGCCTAGGATTGGGAGCATTCCGCTGGCCCTCAGTAGCGCCCATAGTGGGCTCAGGGTGCAGTGGGGGACAGGAAGGGTCTGGATCTGCGGGCTCTGAGAGCCAGCCCTCTGTGCCCTTCAGCCTTCCCGTTCAGATTGTGGCGCACAGACCGGTAGCAGCGTCGGCACGAGGACTGCCAAATCTCAGGCCCCACGCCAGAACCTGCGTGTTCACAAGGGCCCCAGCGAGCGGCGCGCACACCGCCCTGGGCACGCGTTTCCAGGTGTCGGTCTGTGAGCGTCATCTCAGGCTCACTCGCGCCATTTATCCAAAATGCAGATTTCTGGCCCCTTCCAAACCAGAAGCTTCAGTGTGAAGCCTAGAAATGCACGAACTCTCTGTGTATTTCTTTTTTGTTTAGCTGAGATATAATTTACATACCACACATCATTTTGAGACGTCCAGTTGAGTGGATTTTAGTATATTCCTACGGTGGCACAACCATCACCATTATCTAATCCCCAAACAAACATATCATCACCCCAAAAAGGAGCTCCGTGCCCCTTAACAGTCACTACGAACTTCGAATGCATACAGATGTTGTGTTTGGAATAGTGAACTTTCACTCTGCTTACATTCTTTTGTATTGTGGTGGAAAAGAAAAAAAAAGGAACCACAGAACATAAAATTTACTGCCATGGCTGTTTTTAAGTGTACGGTTGAGGGGTGTTTACTATGTGCATATTGTCCTAGAGCAGAGGTCTAGCACTTTTGCCACACTGAAACCCTGTAGCCATGCTTGCCTGACATTCCTCATACCCATTCAGCACCTACTGAGCCACCCATGGGTGCCCTTCTTGGCTCAGCCCTTTGGAAAGGAGCAGGGAGCAAAGATGAATGGAGGAAAGGGCAGGAGGGTGGCCCCTGCTCTCAGGGAGGAAAGCCCAGCCAGTAGTAATAAAGCAGACCTGCCGGCAAGGCCCCGTAATGCAGCTCAGCTCTGCCCTGAGCGCCACGCTTGTTCAGCAACCCTGGGAAGTGGCCTAAAAAGCAAATATGGGTATGTAGGATTATTTTTTTCCAATGTATTTTTGTTGTAATCCTGCAGAATGTGTTCCTGCCAGGATTCAATAAAAGAAACCAACTGAATTCCCAATTCTACTGCAGTCACATTCAGAGAGGCCTCACGTTCACGCCGAGAAGCTTTCTGCCTTCCTGGGTGCACAGGATCTGTTCACAAAATCCTCCCACGTTTCTCTAGCAGATTCAAATGGGCAATCAAACCACATGTGTGTGTGTGTGTGTGTGTGTGTGTGTGTGTGTGTTTGTGTGTGTGCATGTTCACTGAATAGCACAAATATATGAAAATGCCCCCCACGGCATCCCTTCTGTTTGCAAGGGTTTTTTGTTTATGTGTTTGTTTGTTTGTTTGTTTTGGGGTTTTTTTTTGACTCCTCGGGATCTGAAGACAGGCAGGCCAAGTGTCAGGCATTCCCCACCACCCATGTAGCCAGTCCTTGCTGGCACTTTAATCATGAGGCTGGGAGTGGGTGTTTGGGGACAATGACACGACAGGATTGCAGATGTTCAGCTGAGCTGAGACCTAGAGAGCTGGCCTTTGCCTCTGCCCACACATGGGGCCAGCTCAGTCATCGGCCTGAAACTGCCGGGCCGTGCAAACAGGTGTGCCTGGGCCGGAGGACACTCGATTCATCTCTCCGGTATCGGCTGCCCGCTGGGATCGATGGGGGCCTGAGGATACTGTCAGCAGAGTCACGTGGGCTAGCGAGGCATACCTGTAGGCAGGAAGTGACCACACACATACTGGAGCGATAGAGAATAATGGAAAGGTTGGGAGAGCCAGGCAGGGTTTCAAGCAGTCAAGTGGCCCACGCTCTACAGTTTGCTGAACCTTACCCTAAGCCATTGGCGTGTCTCGAAAAGCCAGAACCCAGGCAGGCAGTTCCTGTCTTTCCCCCCCATGGGACCCAGACCCTGGCTGGCAGCACTCAGAAGGGCTATCTACTCTGGTTCTTCCCCGAACCTTGATGCCAGAGTTCTACTCACCTGAACTCCAGCCGAGTCTTTTGGTCCAAGGTAGCCTGTCCACACTGTTGTTCTCTGCCCAGGGGCCTTTTCTTCATTCTAGTGAGAGCTGTGAGAGACCTGGAGGCAGCGGGACGCCCCGTGGTGTCCTCACACAGAGAAGTTCAGGGGCAGGGCTCAGAGGGAGGGTCCTGCGCTGGGCTGGCCAGGGCTCAGATCTGGGCTGTGCCATTGACCAGCTTCGTACCGACAGTCTGTGGCCCCTGCAATAAATCTTCACACACGTGGTGGTTTAAAACCAGAAAAATGTAGCAACATATGGTTGTGGAGGTCAGAATCCAAGGTCTCACTGAGCTAAGATCAGCGTGTGGGTGGCACTGTATTCCTCCCTGGAGGCACTAGGGAAGACTCTGTGCCTAGTCTTTCCCAGTTTCTAGAGGTTGTGTGGACTCCTTGGCTTGTGACACCCCCATATGCAAAGTCGGCAACCACCGGAGGAATTTTCCAGGCAAGGCTCTGATGCCTTCCTCTTTTGCTTAGGAGGAACCTATGCTGACATTGGGCCCACCTGGACAATTCAAGGTGATCTCCCATCTCAGGACCCTTTGTTTAATCACATCCACAAATCCCTTTTGCCATATGTAGATTAACATCTGTGCTTGTCAGGGATTCGGATGTGGTTGTCGGTGTGTGGGGGGGTGCTTGTTCTACCTGCTGTAGTAATCTCCAGCCTGACCTTGTGCCTCAGTCTTCTCATGTACATAATGGAGACAAAGTCCACCCTTCCCCCCTCACCCCCCCATAGGGTTGTCGGGAGAATTGAATTAGTTAATGGTTACAGAGAGCAGAGCCTGGCATCTAGGAAGGGCTCAATAAATATTTACTCTTAGGGTCATTACTTTCATATTTCAGGAATCACCTGGGATCCCCAGTAGTGGATGGGGCAGGGAGGTGAATAAAGCTGGTTGAGGGGCAAGTCGACTGCCCAGTAAGGACAGCCTTGGCACAGAGCCTGGATATGGGGGACACGTGCATGTGTAAGGGAGAGAGAGCAGGCTCGGCCATGGAGACCTGCCCACAGGCAAAGGGATGGGCAGCTCTCAAGCTGAGGGACATCCCCCCCCCCGACTGCCCCCACCACCATCACACCCCATGCCTGGAGAGATGCCCTCCCACCAGGGAGGGATCAGGACTTCCTGGCCTCTGGGGTGAGCAGTTCTGCTTTAACTGAGGGAGGTTCCCAAGGCCTGCTCCTCTTTCATCTCAGGTGAGAAATGGGAGAACTCATTATAAGCTTAGGATGGGGCTTGGCAGGCTATTTCCTAATCCCCTCAGTTCCCTAGAAGGAGGACTTGAAGTGCGTGAAGGGCTTGCCCCTAGATGCACCTAGATTCTTCGAGAGGCGTCACTCCCCCCCCTCCCTCCCCAGCTGCAGAAGCCCCGCACTCTCCCAGAAGTCAGCTCCCAGCTCTGGTGACTGCACTGGTCTCCCCCTCAGACCTGAAGCTGGGCCAGGCCTTGGAAAATGGTGGAGCTCTGCTAGGGAGAAAAGAGGCAGGCCCCTAGGGCTCAATTACTTCAGCTCCCTGGCAGCCGGAGGGAAGCTCAGGCAGGCAGCTGCTGTGCGCAGGGCTGGGCCAGGGGGCAGCCGCAGGGACAGGAAGCCCAGTCTCTCTTAAGAGCTGGGAGGGAATTTGTGAGAGCAGCCGAGTGTCCCTGTTCTGACTCAAGGCTGTTCGGGGTGGCCTAGTCCCTCCGTAGCCGGGGGCTTGCCCCTTCCTCCTCTGTCCGTCTTGAGGAGGTGAGAGAGGCCGTGGAGGTTCTCAGGGCTTCATCCAGCTTGAAGCAACAAAGAGGGTAGCCAGAGAGTTAGGGATGAGCCAAGGCTGGGGCAGCTCAGTTCAAGGCCAGGGGCCCAGAAGGATGCCCAAGACACAGCCCCAGCATCTGAAGAGCTCCGCTTCCGGTGGGGACAGATGGACATTACCGCTTAGGGCGTGAGGGCAAGGTAAAGAGAGATGCCCCATGCCCTGGGGGTGCAGTCCCCTAGGAGTCAGAGCAGGCTGCTCAGAGGGGGTGCTCCCACCCAGAGAGGGTGCTTTTGCTCCGAGGGGGCGCTCATTCCGAGGGGTTGCAGCTGCTGAGGAGTGTGTGGAGGAGGGGGAGGAGAGCGTAGGTGGAGCACGTGTGAGGGGCAGTCCCCTGTATCTTCAGGGTCAGTGTGTCCTGACAAGGTATATAAGTTTGGACAGCAGAATACTCCTTCAGAGAGGTCCTAGACTGAAGGCGAAAAGCCCTCCAGGGAAGTAAGGGAGAGAATTGGGAGCCCCGCTGCCAAGGGCTTTCCTCTCCCCCCAAGCAAGTGGCCCCTGAAGAGTGTTTTCAAATCGCATCTCCGTCTCACAGGACTAAGGACTAAGGACTTTCTCCCCGCCCTCCAGGAAGGACCCCACGTGCAACTCCGCTAATGGTGCGATGTCAGCTGCCTGGCCCCCGAAGGGGCTGCAGAGCGGGGCAGGTGTCTGGCTGCACGTGCTGGGGAGGGGAGAGCTTGGCAGGGCCTGGGCACAGCCCCAGGTGTCCCCCTGGGCCCCCCCATGGCAGCACTGGCACAGCAGTGACAGCCACAAGGGCAGGACCCTTGGGCGCTAGTGGCCTGACCGGCCGGCTGCACACAACTTTCCTTGACCTCCACGCCACGCTGTTCAGTATGCTTATCATGTGTACCATCCTGACCAACTGCGTATTCATGGCCCAGCACGACCCTCCACCCTGGACCAAGTATGTCGAGTAAGTACCTTCAGGGCCTCTGTGGCCGGCCCCTCCCTCCCTCTCCATTCCATACCATGGCCCCTAAAGTCACCCCAGAAATCACGGGCAAGACTCACCCACCAGGAGGGTCCTTGACCCAGCCCCTTCCCTCTCTGGTCGCCCCGGTCCTGCCAGCTTCTTGCCTTGCACAGTGCCCTCAGAGGAGGAAGCTCCCCAGGTTGGCGGGGTGGGAGATTCCTTCCGGACCCACCCTAAAGAGCCCTGAGCCCGTGGAGGAAGGCTCTGAAATAACATCCTGGTTCCTTACCGAGCACCTCGTGTGCGCCAGGCGCTGCCGTGGAACAGTGAGCCTCATCTCCTTTGACCCTCCGGGCAGCCCAGTGGGGTGGGGACAGCCACTGTCCTCCTTTGACCGACAGGAAGCTAGAAATTGGAAGCACACCTTGTCCAATAGGTCATGGCTGGGGGCTTGGCATCCAGGCAAGGCCCAAGGCCATCCCCACTACTGTCCCCACTCTGCTGCCTCCTGGGACCCTTTGCTCAATTCCAGAAAACTGCTTCTGGTCCATCCATCTCAAATGAAAGTACTTTGCCCATAAGTTTTAAACAGACCTGATAGGCTCTTGGAGCATTTGGTGCCTGTTTTCAGGGAACTGACGGAATGTCAGGGACAGCCTCTCTTACCAAAGTGGCTTGCCTGCGGCTTTCTGTGTTCGCCCAGGACCCACAGCCTCATCAGTGCCATGGGGAGGAAAGAAGCAGCCCGTGGGCCACGGTCCCGGCATCTAGGCGTCAGGATTCTTCAGGCCACCCCCCAGCCGCGGGCGTTAGAGCCTCAGCCCCTTTCTCAGCGCAAGGGAGACAGCTGCGCCTGCCTACCTGTAGGCAGTTGAGAAAGGACCATGCTCCTATCACTAGCCGCTGAGGACCGACCAACAAGGGTCAGGGATGACATGATCCAAGTGTCCTTGTAGGGTAGACCCACTGGCTACCATATGCCTGTGTGCATGGCCCCCGGGGCTGGGGTGAGGAGAGAAGTCAAGGTGTTCTTACACCAAGACAAGGAAGAGGAAAGATGGGAAGTTCAGAAGGGCACATGGCGGCCGCTCAGCAATGCTGAGTAAACACGTGCAAAGGTGCAGTAATTAGCCCAACGTTTGGACCAAGCCTCCAGCTCAGCCATGGGGCCTGGCCGAGGGTCTGGTCTGAGGGCTCCTTAAGAGCGGAGCTCCCCGGGGCTCCTGCATGCATGGGAGGAACCCGGCCCAGCTGGCCTGTGGGCTACAGCCTCCCTGAGAAAACTTGCGGGTCTCTCCTCCCAGGTACACCTTCACCGCCATTTACACCTTTGAGTCTCTGGTCAAGATTCTGGCTCGAGGCTTCTGCCTGCATGCGTTCACCTTCCTCCGGGACCCGTGGAACTGGCTAGACTTCAGTGTGATTGTCATGGCGTAAGTACCTTACTCCCTGTGCCATACTGTGCCGTGCCAGGCCATAGGGGCGTGGACATCACCCCTGGCCCTGGGCCACCAGGCCCTCTCACCGCCCCCGCTGCAGGATGCATGTGGCTGGGGAGCCGCCCACCTTACTGTTATGGCAAGAGGAAGACAGGATGGAGGCCCGAGCTCCTCCTGGTGGGCCACGGCAGTCGGGGCCACTGGCTCAGCTGTGGCCCGTGGCAGCCCAGGGCTCAGAACCCATTAAGACTTTGGCTTAGCGTCCTCTGCCCTTTCCACTGCGGAAAACCAGTGTTATGGCCCCAAATCTCTGGACCAGTGTGATCAATGACCTGGATTCTGAGGTGATTAAGAACGAGTCAGCAGGAAAGAGAAGGAGCCTGGAGAAGGGACTGGGCAGCCCCAGGAGCCCATGCCAGGCACACCAGCGCCTCTGCTCTCTACACTCTCAAACTCCACATTTGGCACATTCTAAGGCACCGGGTCACTGGCGTGATCTGTTGAGGTATCCTGGATGGGGATTCCTTGTCCCCATTTTACAGATGACAAAACAGATGCCGAGGACACACAGGGAGCCTGCCAGAGAGTGCGTGTGACTATCCCCAGCCCGCTGCTGTGCAGCTTCCCGGTGTAGAAGGAGATCCTCGCTGCGGCTGGGGGAAGGCATTCCCCTCCCCTCGGGATGTGTCCACAACAGAGGCTGTGTTCTGGAGGCGATGACTGATCAGGGGGCGCCTCCGGAGCGGGAGTTGTGGCCGGGGCTTTCCTGGAGCCTTTTCTGGAAGCCTGATGTGTGGTGGGGGCGATACTTCTGCCCTCGCAGGGCCTCTAATCCCTGACTTGTGGCAGGACAGCGTTGGCTTCCGGCGTGTCAGAGGCCGAGTTCAGCACCGGGATTGTAGGATTCTTGGATTCACTGAATGCGCCTGCTCATGCCCGGCCAGGTCTGCTTCACCCCGGACATGAGCGGCCCTAGCTGTGAGCTCAGCCATGCTGTGGGGAAGAGAGGGGAGGGAGAGCAGGCAGCCAGGCCCTGCTGATGGCGTGCTTTCCAGTGAGTCTGACGGTTAGAAAATGCATCAGGACCTCTGTTTCTAGGTACTCTGCTTGTGAGCTGATTCCAACCCACCATTTTACAGGTGGGGAGACTGAGGCCCCGAGAGATGCTGCCACTCGCCTAAAGCCTGGGCAGAGCTGAGTGAGCAAGGGAGAGTGTGGCTGGAGAGAAGGCAGAGTGGTGAGGCAGAGCCCTATGGCCCTGCAGGCCGTGCTGAGAGCCAGGGGGGTTGAGAGGCAGGGAGTAGCGTGACCTGAGTGACCTGAGCTATATATTATAAGCTTGCCTGGCTATTTTCGTAGCCAGGAGAGAGATGGTGACAGAGATCAGAGTTTAAGCCAAGAAGTGGAGGGACCCAGTCAGATTCTGAATGTGCTTTGCAGGTAGGGCTCAGGGAGACCCCAAAGTGAGTTTGGCTTGAGCAGCGGGGGGAGCAGGGTTACCATTTATTAAAGTGGAGGACAAAGGGAGGAGCTGGCTGAGGGAGGGAGGGAATCAAGAATCTCGATTGGAATGCATTAAGTTTGAAAGCATCCAGGCAACTGGATATCCCAATCTGGGGTTCAGGAAAGAGGTCCGAAGTAGAGATATATATTTAGAAGCCATCAGGGTGCAGATGAGACTTGCAGCCAGGAGACCGGATGCATGAATCATCTAGAGTGAGCGAGGCCAGAGGAGGGATGGCGCCTGGAGACTGCGCCACGGGATGCTCCAACATCTTGAGGTCAGGAAGGCACCGCTATGGAGGGTGAGGAAAACCTGGATGGAGGGCTGGCTGAGGAGCATGACTCCCCGTGAAAGACATCCTGGGGAGGCTGAGGAAGTCCAAGGCATAGACCGCGGCAGTCCGCGATGTGACACCACTGATGACCGTGGCACCGCTGATTGCCTTGACCAGACGTGAGGGGACAGACACCTGGTTAGACAGGGCTCAAGAGACAGGGGCAAGTATAGACACGCACTTTGCGGGGTTAACTGTAAATAGGACTGAAAACAGGATGGGTAGGGAAGATGGGCAGAGCAGTGCCATTGCAGAAGGGAGGCGTCTTGGTAAAGGGACATGATGCAGGCGCGAGGGCAGCCTGATGACAGAGGCGGTGAACTGCAGGAGCAAAGCCCCGGAGCTTGTCTGAGGGCTGGGAATCTAGGGTCGCTTGCCTAACGGTAGGCATCTGCGAGATGCTCTGAATGACCTCAGGCCCTTAGTGAGTCCTGCTGTCCTATCCCATGAGAGAATCTCTGTCTCAGTCCCCGTGGGATCCCACAGGGAACTGCTTCTTCCGCTTGGCATCACAGAGCAAGTGTGCCTTCTGTGCCGAGGCCCACCTGCCTGCCTTCGCTGTGGACCAGAACCAGGGGTGACAGAGCGGAACAGGGCCTCAGAGGCCAGCAGACCGTTTCCAGGTTCCTGAGCATGTGGGGAACCGGCACGTGCTTCCCCTGGGGCTGCACAGACCCACTGGAATGTCAGGGCTCTGCCCCGGGCTGGATCAGCCCGGCAGCTCCGACTGGCAGCTCCAACTGGTGCGGACCCTCCTTAGGAGAACAGCGCTATCCCCGTAATGCGGTGAAATGCATCCTGCTATAGTCAGATGGCTCCGTGGGGGGCAGGAGGGGGCTCCTAGAATAATCGAAGGAGCCCTGGGGGGCAGAAGTGGTCAGTTCAATGAAAGTCCCCCTCCCCCATTTTATGGATGGGGAACTGAGTCTCCGAGAGAGCCTACCTCCTGCCCAAATTTGTGGAATGAATCAGCAGCTGCGCTGCAACTGAAACAGATCCCCTCACTGGAGAGGCACGCCAGGTCTACTGTTCCCACCTGATCTCCCACCCACTCAGTGTAGACCTTGTGGGAGGGTCCAGGTTGCCAGGAGGCCTGCCAGGCAACCCTCCAGCCAGAGTTCTTCCCCGGGGGGGCCCTCCCCCACTGGGCATTACCTGCCTGTTAGCACAGCCTCCCACCTCCTGGGGTTGTTATGGAAACCGAACCTGGAGGGGAAGGAGGGAGGGCAGAGAGGAGAGGGTGGGCTGTACCTCTCTGCCCGGCAGCCCAGGAGGAGCCGCTGCCTGCGTTCAATAGGAGGGCTGCCCAGGAAAATGGGGGTGGAGCAGGAGGAGGGCGGCCCTTCCTCTGGGTTCCTCCACTTCCAAAAGGGCTTCCCCGGCTTTTGTGATGGATGGGTTACTCCCTCACCAGCCTCCACGTCGTGGTGTCAGGGCCCCAGATCTCCCACCCCAGCTGCCTTCCCCCGCTCCCTTGGCCAGAGCAGAAGGAGTAGAGTGGCCTGGAGGAACATTTGGCCAGCCTCACGGGGGCAGAGCTCTGTCCCCAGCCTGGCCACTGCCGAAGCTGGCCCTTTGCTAGATACAGGGTCTCCCCAGCCCCAAGAGAGGCCTCACTGGGGGATCCAGGGCTCCCCTGTGGGAAGCAGCCAGGCCGAAGGCTCTGAATCAGGACAAAGGGCAGCAGCCGCCATGTCCCAGGCAGGGTCACGGACATGCAGAGCCCTCACCCAACCCTGCGTCTCGCCTTCGAGACTTCTTTCTCCTCAGCATGGCTCTCCCACGCATGTCCACCCTGCGGCCACCAGCCCTGCTCCCGCTCTCCGCCACTCAGCGGGCCGTGCAAGTCTGCTGGGAGCACGCACCCTGGGATCTCGGCTCCTCTGTGCTCAGTACCAGCTGCTGAGGAGGCGGACCATGAATGGAGGGCAAGCCTGAGGGCGCGGGAAGGCGAGTTCTACACTGGGACAGGCAGAGACGGGCAGAGTCCAAGCTGCAGACAAGCAGGGCTTCCCCGGACACGTGAGGGACAGGCAAGGTCTGTGCGGGACAAGGAGGGAGAAGCACGTACAGTTGATTCCCTCTCACCCGCACAATGCTCGACTCACTCCCTGTGACCAGAAGAGACCGTCTTGGGACCAGTGTCCTGAGTAAGAAAGACTGTTGTCCCGGACCACACTGATCTGTCCAGCAGCAGGAAATGGGGACCAGAGCCACCAGCAGGCTGGACCCGTGGGTTGTGTGTGCTGGAAACATCAGCAATGTTCTGGGATAAGCGTGAAAGTCTTGTGGCAGCACCATATCTAGATGGAAAGTAAAGCCTGAAAGAAGAATGTGGGACAGACGTTTGAGGATCTGAGTCATCACAGGGGAAGGAATAGCCCTCAAAAGTAGAAAGGGAGCCTGAACCAAATCAATAGGTGTATATGGGCCAGAGTAAGGGAGGAGACTTCTACTCCGCATCACAAGTTTACAAGCTGAAGTGAGTCCAGGGGGAAGAATGGAAACCACACGGCAAAAAGAATCTGGTGTAGCCATAAGAAAAGCTCTGAGAATGTGTCTTCTGACGTCTCATCTCTGAAGGGATGTGGTGAGTAAGGAGGGGATAGCATGGTCCACAGGGCCCTGTGAAGATGCAGGGGTAGACACTGAGGAACCTGGTGTCAGCCCTCTGTTAGAGCTGGGCAAACAGGACCCCGCTGACTCCAGGACACCGGGTCCTTTGACAGAGCCTACCAAGTCCTTTCCGGCGGATATCCACAGCTAGTCCAGAGAGGAGTGGAAGGGCCTGGAGGTCCAGACTGGCCAGCTAGCCCTGAGAGGAGTGGAAGGGCCTGGAGGTCCAGACTGGCCAGCTAGCCCTGAGAGGAGTGGAAGGGCCTGGAGGTCCAGACTGGCCAGCAGAGTGAGTCCAGCTATGCGATCAGCCCACCCTTGACACTGTCTGGCTTCCTTGGTCTGTCGTCCTGGGTCTGATGTCACTCAGACTCAGGTCCAACACACTTGGTTTAAACACAGACATCCTGAGTCCACTGTCCTTTGCTAAACATCAGACACCTTCGCTTAAATGTCACATACCCTGGATGTGAGATCTTTGGTTAAATATCACAAGTCACTTGCCACTGTCCCGATGGTCACACACTGTCCACCCAGCTCTTAGACATCCTGGTCACATGGCCCAACCATGCACATCCTCGCTCTTGCTTGGGCAGTCGCCTGCTCCCCAGAGACCGACTCTTTCCTCCTATCCCTGTGAAGACCATGGATGGATGACTGTCTGAGTTGTAGACTGGAACGTCTCGGCCACTCAGTCTGGTTGAGCGTCGCACCTGGCGCCAGGCCAACCTAGAGGCTGCTCACTCCTGAGGTCCCTCCTCCTGTGAAGACCCAGGGCCCTCTGGGGTTCAGCCCTCAGAGACCCAGCCACACCTCCGTGAGGCTCTCAAGGAGGGACCGAGATCGGGGCAGCCAGGCCCGAGCTGATCATAGATGACGGAAGATGCAGAACAAAGCTGGGACCAGAATCCCCCCTTGGCTCTTCTGTCACCTGGCCATCAGGAGCACCTCGCTGAGAGAGCCACCTCCCATGCAGGGGCTTCCTATGTGGACATCCTTAAGTCACCTCCCCTCCCCGAGGGCCTGGTGTCAGGAAGGTGGAGAGGCGGAAGAGAACCAGCGGGAGCCCTGGGCTGTCCGCAGCCCTCCCTGTGGGAGCGGGGAGGAGGGCGTGGCTGGGTTGGGGAGGGCAGGCTGAGGTGCTGCTTTGTAATTCCCAATAACTGTGGTTTGATTCTGCAGGTATGTATCAGAAAATATAAAACTAGGCAATTTGTCGGCTCTTCGAACTTTCAGAGTCCTGAGAGCTCTAAAAACTATTTCAGTTATCCCAGGTAAGATGCCCAGATTTGCTTCTCAGATCTCAGCTACAAGTGACTCTCTCTCTGTCTCCCCTCCCCCCAATCGTGTGTCTCCTACTGGCGTGTTGTCACTGTCTCGTGTGTGACTTTCCCTTGTTACAGATACACAACTGAATTTGTGGACCTGGGCAATGTCTCAGCTTTACGTACCTTCCGAGTCCTCCGGGCCCTGAAAACTATATCAGTCATTTCAGGTGAAAAATCAGGTTAAACGCCAAGGCCGGAGGGACACACTCAGGCCTCCCCAGCCAGCTGGGCCCAAGGCGACCCTTGGGAAGGCCCCTCCAAATGTGCCTGTCACCAGAATACCTTCCCCAGAGCTCGGCTTTTGGGGCTGCCGGCGGTGGACACAGCTGTCCCCTCAAAGTCTCACGAGGGGCTTCGGGCTGCCCCCCATCAAAGCCCACCCTCACAGATGCCAGGGGGCACACAGCTCCCACGGCAGGTCCTGGATTGAACCCCAGTTCTTCCCAAGATGGTGAGGTCCTTCCCAAACTGAACTCAGAGCTTGTATGTGAGTTGCTTCGGCCAGAAGCATCATCTTCTGATAAGGAAACCAAAGAACTGAGTTTGAGGGAAACCACATGCACACAGGGCTGAGTGCCCAGTCCTTACTCTGGGCCCCCTCTGGTGACAAGGGCACAGCCGCCGCCGCAGCCTCCTTTTGTGACATAGTGTACTCTGCGGACAGGTGTCATCAGGCCTTGGCGTCTACCAGCCCTCGCTGCATGGTGCGGTAGAGGTGTAGCAGACCGTGCATGGTAGCCTCGGGAAGCAATTCTCCTTGACAGATGTTGGCAATTGCACCCGGGAAATCTAAGCTCGGATGGCCTCTCTAGAAAGCCGGCCTACCCTCATCCATCCAGGAAAGCTCTCAAAAGGCTTTTGATGAGTTCACAGTCCACAGAGCAGTGTCCAGGGGTTCCTTCCAGAGCCTTTTATGAATGCAGCCACACTCAGAACTGGAGAAGGCCCTTCTTTTCAGAAGGCTCCTGGAGACAGGTTGTATGCCTCCGACCTGGGGAGGTGTCAGAGCTGAGGGAAGGTTTCAGTGAAACTGACGGCTGCATCCACTCCTGATTTGGCAAGCTGTAGGTGCCGGGCCTTTCCTCTCTATGTAGCTGTCACTGCCCCCCAGGGAGGCAGGGACCCTGCTCTGAGCTCCTGGGGAATTCAGACTCTCCCTTGGTCGGGTGCTGTGTTCAGCCTCAGAATGTTCCTCCTGGCCTCTGAACTCCATAGCATGTGCTCCCGCAAGCGGCCCAGACCCCTGCTAAGAACCAGTGGCAAGTGCGACAGTCTGCCCCCAGTGCATGGAGTCACCTCCACTGAGACAGGGCAGAGCTGCCCTCGGCCTGGGTGCGTGCAGACATGCTTAGAAGCCTCAGGCTCTGTCCTCTAGGGGCCCGGGGGCAAGCTCACATCATCCGCCCACAAGACCAAAGCAGTTGAGAAGAGGCGAGTTCCAGTCTGTTTTATAAGAAAGGCTAGCAAACGAAAATATTTCTCAGCCCTACCCAGTGAGGAAGCAGACAGCAAACCCTGAAAGTGGCCATTAGAACAATGCTGTGGTCAGCATTATGGAAGTCTCCCCGGAGGAGTTGTCCCTTGACCTGAGGCTTAAAGAGCCTTGACCCTCTCCAGACCTCAGTCTCCTCTCCCACAAAATGGGAATGAAATCAGAATGGCTGCTTCCCAAGGGCTCTTCACCCAGCCTATTGGAACCTCAGTGGCAGGAGAGTTTCCCAGTTGATGCCCAGGACCCTTCCCTTCTTGGGTCTTTCCAGGAATCGTGTTGCTTCACTGGACTCATTTTTGTCAGAAGTGAGCTCTGTCATCAGTATGAGAACCATCTGAAGGACTAGATCTGTGCTCACCAACTGCCTGTCCCCCTGGACTCTGTGTCCGCAGGCCAGGAAGTGCTTCCCTGGGCCTTGAACTGGATGCTAGTTGAGGCAAGGTCGGCTGCCCACCACCTCTCGCCCTGTGCTCTGTGCAATATGCAGTACGGGCAGGGTCTCCAGGCCCGGTGAGCAAAACCAGAGTGTGCTCACTGAGGGGGTCCTAGGACCTCTGCTAAAGATGGGCTACAGAATGGGGCTTCCACCGCCACCACCCCTCCAGGCCCAGACCCCTGCCCAGGGCAGTTGCCAACATCTGCCAGGAAGATTTCCACCGAGCACGCTGAGTGCCTCTGAGCTGTGGGCAGGGAGCAGCGCTGGGGGCACAGCGGGAGGATTTTCTCCCCCCTCCCATGGTTGCCCATCGCTGCATCCCTGTCTTGAGGTCATGGGCACGGCCACCACGGGTGCTCCTAACACATTAACCGGCTGGACGATGGATGGATGGATGGAGCTTAATCTGAGATCTGGCCGCTTTGATAGGGGATGGGGGATGGGTGGGAGGCAGGGCTCTGCTGCTGTCAGAGAGAAACGCCCTCCCTGCCAATGCTCTGCTCAGATTTGTCGTAGGACAGTAGCTCAGTATCAGACCAAAGGCATCTACACGTGCTTTCTCTGTCATTTTGCTGTGTGGTGCTGGCTTCTGCAGGGAGCTGGGCCATGCAACTAACACATCACGGCCTCTTGGCTTTGGGGAATGGGATGGAAGGGGATGGGTCCCACAAAGACAGGGCAGAGGAGGAAAATGCAAAATAGGTCAACACCTCCCCTGCCCTTGAAGATTTTCCAAAAGGGAGGCCCTAACCGGAAGAGACCCTTTAGGACATTACCCACGATGACCTTGCCAGACCTCCTGATTGCCCCCTGTCCCCCAAGCACAGGCCACATTCCTCCACTAGGAATGGCTTATTTCTCCCCATCTCAAGGATCAAGGCAGATGCTCTTCCATTGCCTTGGAATGGGCCTGGACCTCTGTGTCCTTCCCATAGATTACGTTTAAAGGCATACCTTGGGACCAGCCAGATGGGGACAGGCTTTGAGTGTTTTCCCCCTAGGAAACCAGCATTTCTCATACCTATCTCATATGTGGTTAGTGGAGAGCAAAGAGGCCTGGGCCCTTCTGAAAATACATGGCCAGACTGTATCTGCCCCTGGGAGAATGAGGACGGAATCTCAGTAATGGAGGAAATGGGAGCTTTGGTCTGAAAAGCCTGAGAGAGGCCTCCTTCACCTGCCCCCACCTCGTGATTGCCCCCCTGGCCCAGCACCCCCTCAGGCCTGGCCCCCACCCAGTGGAGCAGGGAGCACGGGGCCTGTGGGTGACCCCCTGCTCGTTCTTGCCTTCCCCAGGGCTGAAGACCATTGTGGGGGCCCTGATCCAGTCCGTGAAGAAGCTGGCCGACGTGATGGTCCTCACGGTTTTCTGCCTCAGTGTCTTCGCCCTCATCGGACTGCAGCTCTTCATGGGCAACCTGAGGCACAAGTGTGTCCGCAACTTCACGGCGCTCAACGACACCAATGGCTCTGTGGAGGCCGACGGCCTGGTCTGGGAGTCACTGGACCTCTACCTCAACGACCCAGGTGCGTTGGGTAGAGCACCTGGGTAGAGCACCTCACTCTGTGGCCTGGGTAGGGCCTGGTGCAGCCGCAGGGGCCTCGCCAGAGGGCAGACCTCCCCTAAGTGGCCATTCAAGCCCTACCTGAGCCCCTGGAGACTCAGAGGTTTGCTCGGAGATCCCAGTCCCTGCCCTTTGGAACTCCAAGAGAGGACAGAAGGCGAGTGGACTCTGGGGCTGCCGTAGCGCCTTCTCAGACTAATGGCCAGACACTTAAGGAACAGGAAGGATGGAGTTCATTGGAAAGGCAGACAAGGGATGGCAGCTGCCGTGGCTGGAGGCAGGGACGGACCCAAGAGAATTAGGCATGAGGAGAAGACCAGCCTGCCTGCCCAGAGAGGAGTGTTGGCTGGAGAAAGGGTGGGACACGGGGCAGGGGTAGTTGGTAAGGCTTCAGAGGAGAGGCCCCCCCCTGGGTGGGGCATGTTTCAGTCGGCTTCGGTGTTCCTTGCCAGGGTGTTAGTTCCATGCATGTGCCCCCTAGAGCCCCGAAAGAGGGTCGGAACAAGTTCAGTGATCATACAAAATCACATGAGCCCCTCCTGTCATTTCACTGCTATACGGTTTTCTATTTTCCAGGCTGATGGCCAACACCTCTCTTAACTGGGACACCACTGGTCTGGTTCCAAGGTAGACGATGGTGCAAGGCTAGATTCCAGGCCACAAGGATTGCCAGGGACATTCTGAAGTTAGGGCCTTTCCCTACACCGGCAGTCCACTTTGGAGAAAGAAAGAGAAAGAAACAAACCACAATTCAGGGACCCAATTTGCTTATGGTTCCGCTGTGGCCAGAGAGCAGTGGTTCTAAAACTCCCACGTGCACCAGTCACTTGGAGGGCTCCAGAAAGCACCTAGTGCTGGGCAGCAACCCCGGGGTTCCTGAGTCAGTGATCTGGGATGACATTTGGGAAGTTACCTTTCTTACCAAGTCCCAGCTGATTTCCTGCTGCTGCTGCTGGGCTAGGGACCACAGTTTGAGAACTGCTGCCTAAAACTAAGGCAGGTAGTAGTAGATGATGGCGACTGACTGATGGACAGAGAGAGGGGAGAGGACACGACTGGATGTCTCATATGTCACCTCCTGCAGCCCCAGCTCTGTCTGAGCAGACCATGGTATCATCACGGTGACTATAGCTTTTATCACTTGCACAAAGAAGTGTACCCAGACAGAGCTGGGCACTGGCCTGCCAAGATCACGCTGGGACTCAGTGGCTGAGCTGGGTCTCTGCCCAGACCCCTGCCTCCTTGGTTCAGGGCCTCTCTTGGCCCTGGGTGTCCTTCTAAGTGGCTCAGGGCAGTACAGAAGCTCCCCGTGGGGACTTCCTGAGTCTTCTGACGGCTGAATGTCTGAAGAGAGGGCCACAGAAGGCAGACCAGGGAAGCAGCTGGAATTGCCTCAGACCTGGCCAGGCAGAGGGCAGGGGTCAGGGCAAGGGCAGAGAAGAAACCACCAAGGGCATCTCCACCTCCCCAGAGCCCTGGGCACAACGCGGGAGCCCCGGGAGTCTGGGCCACACACATGCCCTTCACCATCGGTCATTCCTCTTTCAGGAAATTACTTGATGAAGAATGGCACCTCTGATGTGTTACTGTGTGGGAACAGCTCTGATGCCGGGTATGTGGCACCCACCCCCCAGGGCAACCTCCCCCAGCAGGGGTGAGGTGAGGTGAGGGCGGCACGCAAGGCTCCTCTCCCCACCCCACCCCTGCACCTTCAGTGCTTTCTCAACTGACCGTGCTTTCACTGTATGCCCTTGACCCCAGGCCTTCCCCTGCTTTGGTTCCCTGCTTGGGCCCTGGCATCTTGTCCACCCACCCCCACCACAGGGGAGACAGTTCTGAGGCGGTAACAGGTGACGGCTCAGATCTGCAGGGAGGGTGAGCAGAGCCCAGCGCCTCCTGCCAGCCCAACCCAGCATTTTTTCCTTTATGGAAGCCCCCCACGGCTACTCCCTCCCCCTCCAGTCTCCACTCTCTCCCTTCCCATCTGTGCACCGGGTCAGGAGTAAGTATGGCTTCCCCCAGCAGCCCAAACTCTCATCCAGGGCAGCAGACCTGGCACCTGCTGCCTGGGTGTGATACCCAGAGATGCCCCATAATCACGGGCAGCCCTCAGGGCCCTGTGCATACGGGGTGTGAACGTGTGACCCTGCCAATCATCAGGGGAAGGGTGGGGCTCGCAGGCTCACCTGCCGAGGGAGGGGCTCTGTGGGGCCGCAGTCCCACATCTCTCACTACAAGGTTTCAGCCCTTCTCATAACTAAAGAGATTGTCTGGAGGTCTTAGGACATGAGCACAGTACAGAGGCTGCATCCCGCTACTTGCTGAGTCCCCTTCCCAAAACTTCCCATCTCTCACTCACGAACCCAGCCCAGTCATCCATCTTTGGGAGAGAGGCTGTCCCATGCAGCTCTGTGAACCAGCATTCTGCTTCATTCTGCCTGCATGCACAGTCATGCAAATGGGCACGTTCTCCAGATGTGGCCAGGCCCCGGCCCGTCCATCCCAGCATCATCCCTCAACCCCGTGGCCTGGAATTTGCTGTGGGCTCCATGCTCCTCTGCCCCATGCTGGTCAATCAAGCCTCACTGTCCTCCCCCCCGCCTGAGGAAAAGACCGTGAGCCAGGCCCTTGGCTCCCCCCTCTGAGGGATTGAATACAGATATTGAATACAGATGGGTAGAGAAAAGACAAAGCCTGTGTCCCAGGCAGGAGGCATGGCTGCAGGACAAGCAGCGTGGCACTAAGTTCATGGGACTCAGCCTCCTGAAGTCTTGGAGCATGTGCTGGGCTGCTCAGGGAAAAGAGCCAGGCCCAGGGAACATCTTGCGGTGGAGGGGGGGGGCTCACAGCATGGGACAGAGTCTGTGTGTCTGACTGCAGGACATGCCCTGAGGGTTACCGGTGCCTAAAGGCAGGGGACAACCCTGACCACGGCTACACCAGCTTCGACTCCTTCGCCTGGGCGTTCCTTGCACTCTTCCGCCTAATGACTCAGGACTGCTGGGAGCGCCTCTACCAACAGGTACATGGGTGCCTGGGCAGCGGAGGAACATCGGGAATAGGCTAAGGCCCACATCAGGGACCAGGATGCACAGGTGATAAGCCAGAGGTGGCTTCAGCAGCTTCTTCACTGGGGAGGCTCAAGGAATAAGGGACAGGGACCTTATATCTGAGGGATGGGCTACAGCAAGCAAAGAAAGTCTTTTTGCTGGTAAACAAGTACCCACCCCTCTTTATGGGATACGGTGCTCTGTGAGTGCAACATTTCACCCTATGTGATGAAATAGTCCTCTCTGCATGCAGCATTTCCTCTGTTGACTGGAACATTCTGCCTCCCTCTAAGGGTGGGACACTCTTCCCTGCATGTAGGTCATTTGGCTCTGTAAGTTAGGACACTTACCTCTATCGATAAGATATGCTTTATTCCCTCCCCAGGCTGTGGCCGTTTAAACCCTTGGCACAGCCAGACTGGACAACTTGAAATTCCATGACCCTGACCTCCAAGGGGCCCCAGTGAAGATAACCTCTATTGCCTTACTCCCCCAGACCCTGAGGTCTGCAGGGAAGATCTACATGATCTTCTTCATGCTTGTCATCTTCCTGGGCTCCTTCTACCTGGTGAACCTGATCCTGGCTGTGGTTGCCATGGCCTATGAGGAGCAAAACCAAGCCACTATCGCTGAGACCGAGGAGAAGGAAAAGCGCTTCCAGGAGGCCATGGAGATGCTCAAGAAAGAGCATGAGGTGGGTGAGCACCAGCCAGGGAGCCTCCAAGCCAAGCCCTCTCCTAACTGTGGGTGCCTGCCGGGTAAAGCTGATACCTATAAGTGTGGCATCTGCTGGATAAAAGGCAGGTCCTGCTAGGTAAAACCAGTGCCTATAAAAACCCCCTGCTTGCTGGGCAAAGCCGGTGCCTGTGGGCATTGTGCCTGCTGAAGAAAGCTGGTACCTGTAAGCACAGTGCACGCTGGGTAAAACTGGTGTCTGTGAGTGTGGTGCATGCTGGGTAAAGCTGGTGTCTGCGAGTGTGATGCATGCTGGGTAAAGCTGGTATCCACGAGTGTGATGCATGCTGGGTAAAGCTGGTGTCTGCGAGTGTGATGCATGCTGGGTAAAGCTGGTATCCACGAGTGTGATGCATGCTGGGTAAAGCTGGTGTCTGCAAGTGTGATGCATGCTGGGTAAAGCTGGTGTCTGTGGACATGGTGCATGCTGGGTAAAGCTGGTGTCTGCGAGTGTGATGCATGCTGGGTAAAGCTGGTGTCTGCGAGTGTGATGCATGCTGGGTAAAGCTGGTGTCTACGAGTGTGATGCATGCTGGGCAAAGCTGATGCCTGTGGACATGGTGCATGCTGGGTAAAGCTGGTATCTGTGAGTGAGAGGCATGCTGGGTAAAGCTGGTACCTTTAAGTGTGGCATCTGCTGGATGAAAGGCAGTTCCTGCTGGGTGAAGCCAGCATCTGCTAGGTGAAGGTATTTCATGTGACTATGGTGTCTTCCAGGTAAAAATTTGGTACCTGGGTAAAGACAGTGCCTGTTCATGGGGTGTCTGCTTTAAAGGAGTGCCCTTGGGTTCAGGTGGGCACTGTGAGTGTGGTGCCTGCTGAGGAAAGAGTTCCCTCTGACCATGGTGTCTTCTGAGAGTAAACGGTGCCAACGGGCTGCAGATGGTGCCCACTGGGTAGAGGTGGGGGCTCGCGCTGAAGGAGCCTAGTGCATGTTGGATAAAAGAGAACTGCCTGTCCCTGGGCTGAGTTTATCCTTGTCAAAGGAGGCCTCTGGTAGCTTGGTGAGGAAGGTCCAAGGTTGGAGGCATGAGCCAGCGCAGAAAGTAAACATGGCGGCCCTAGTTACCCATAGCCTCACACACAGGTGCTGCGGGCTAACCACAGAGCCAGCTCTTAGACATCCACTTTCTTCTCACTGCCCCAGGCCACCTCCCCCAGCACCAGTTTGGGCCAGCAGAACCTTCTAGAAGATCTCCTGTCCTCTAATTCTGTCACTTCCTCTGCTCGTCAACATCCTCCTGCACCTGCCCCTCACACTCCCCTCCTCCAAGAGCTACGCACCTCAGCCACTTCTTTCCTCTTCCCCGGACTCTTATTTTTTCTCAGAACATCCTGCGTCTGTTTGAGCTCATCTCTCCATGATACCCTGGTCTGGGGTTAAGTGTGCAAGTGTACTTCCTGATGGGGAAAGTGAGATACTGAGAGCTGCCTGGCCTGCCTTCGCCTGAAGCTACACCAAGTCTCAGTAACCAAAAACAATCTTCCACCTTTTCCAGGCCCTCACCATCAGGGGTGTGGACACTGTGTCCCGCAGCTCCTTGGAGATGTCCCCTTTAGCCCCAGTAAGCACCCATGAGAGAAGAAGCAAGAGGAGAAAACGAATGTCTTCGGGGACAGAGGAGTGTGGGGATGACAGGTTCCCCAGGTCTGACTCAGACGATGGTCCTAAAGCAATGGTAATCCCCACCTGTGGTTCTGGTCCGTTCAGGGTGGGTCTGGCATCAAAAACCCATTATGTTGGGCTCCTTGTGCTGTCACAGCCCCCCATGGTTCCTCCTCAGGGAGAGTATCCTTGAGCCCCCTCCCAGCCCTTCCTGTTTCCCATGACCACTCTTGGAGTGGAGGAGGTCTGGGCAGAGAGAAGAGCTAGGTTTGTGTGTTGTGATGTCCCCAGCATTGGGACTGGGGCTGGGACCAGGGGACATCCTGGTAGGCACCCAAGGACATGGCCATGTGAGTCAGGTGCATGGTTGATGGCCCCCAGTCCTGCTCAGGCCAGGCCTGTTTGCACCACCAAGAGTTTTCCGGCCCCCTTCCCCCCCTGCCCAGCCATAGGCACATCTTCAGGCCCAGGCAAGCTTGAATCTCAAAGCCCCAGAGGCACAAGCTTTAAGGGAGTAGAAATCCCAGATGGTGCAGGATTATCTCTATCCCCTCCTCTGAATACACCCTAGCTCAGCAAGACACCCCCCCCCCCGCCAACCCCAGTTCCTGAGTGGCCAGCAAAAGCCCTCAATGCTTGGGGCACCTGGGTGGCTCATTCAGTTAAGCATCCAACTCTTGATCTCAACTCAGGGCTAGATCTCAGGGTCATGAGTTCAAGCTGTGCTGGACATGGAGCCTTCTTAAAAAAACAAGCAACTCTCATTGCTCTGAGAGAACTTCTCAGTCTCAGTCTCAGAGAACACCACGGGGGATAGGCTGCGGGCACCTGAGGAGCTGGCTTGGTCACGTGTCTTCTCCCTGTGCCCCCAGAGTCGTCTGAGCAGCACGCATGGCCTCAGCAGGACCTCCATGAAGCCGCGCTCCAGCCGCGGGAGCATTTTCACCTTTCGCAGGCGAGACCTGGGCTCAGAGACAGATTTTGCAGATGATGAAAACAGCACAGCGGGGGACAGTGAGAGCCACCGCACGTCACTGCTTGTGCCCTGGCCTCTGCGCCGGCCTAGTGCCCAGGGACAGCTCAGTCCAGGGACCTTGGCTCTCGGCCACGCTCTCAATGGTAAAAGGAACAGCACCGTGGACTGCAACGGGGTGGTCTCCCTGCTGGGGGCAGGCGACCCTGAGGCCACCTCCCCAGGGAGCCACCTCCTCCGTCCTGTGATCCTGGATCGGCCCCCAGATACGGTGAGCCAGCCCCGCGCTGCAGCCCCAGGGCAGATCTGGTCTCCCAGACTGGTCACCAGCGTCAGGTCCAAAATTCTATGTTGGGCTCTGGGGGTGAATAGCAAAAAAACAAAAACAAAGACAAAAAACAAAAAACCCACCCTTGTAGAACTTTCATGATAATGGGGGCAGGTGGGCGAAGAGGAAAAATAGGTGTATATGTCTATATGGTGTATGACATTGAGAAACAAGATAAGTTAAATATTTAGCAACTGGTAAGGCCCAGGCACCGAGATGTCACGGTGACACAGGACCCGTATCCTGATAGCCCCATGTGTGCCAGGGGTTAACGCTTGGAGTTCCTGGATGTTGGGCAATGCAGGGGCTTCTGGGAAAGAGGTCAGAGTGGCCAGGGGATACTTATGGGATTCTGGACAACAATTATTCATCAAGCTTAAACATTTCAGTACTTGGCAAACTGGTAAACATTAGCCCAAGTAATAAGTGCCGTGAGAAGGCACGAGTAAGCAGGGGGAAGCAGGAACCCTTACCCATTAGGAGGCATTTAAACAAAGACCTAAAGGAGGCAGGGGTGGGAGTCAGGCTGCTTTCTGATACTGGGGGTAGGGGTGATATGGCATCCAGATTCTAGACACAAGCTGGGTTTGAATTCCAGCTCATAGTTTACCAGCTGGATGGCTGTGGGCAAGTTGCTTTCTTTCTCTGTGTGTCTGTCATCTCTAAAGTGAATTAAAAACACCCATCTCAGTTTGCTGTGAGGAGAATGATCTTATATGGGTACAGCAATCAGGACATCATGAGTATGTTGGTGCTGTGACAGTGTTATAATAATATACCATCATTGTATCATCTGAGAGAAGCATGTTCCGGCCTTGAGAGCAGCCAGTGCAAAGGCCCTGAGGCAGGAGCGTGCCCAGCCTATTGAGGGAAATTCCATGAGGTCAGAATGGCTGGAATCCAGGGAGCAAAGGCAAAAGGAGTTGGAGTTATCGTCAAAGAGGTGGTAGAGGGAAAGGGCAGACTGTGAAAGGCCAGCCAGAGCTCTGATCCCTCCATCAGCCCTGCAGTGTCCTTGCTGCTGACCCCTGCCCACAACACACTGCCCAGGGCAGGCCACCCGGGCAAAGGGCACATGCGTGGCTTATGCCCAAGGCCGGCAGGAGACAGAGGAGAGAGACTTCCTGAGGAAGCCAAGACAAGCTAGGGAGCCTCGATAGGGAAGGCAGACATGAGGCTGAAGAGAGAGGGCTCACAGCCAAATGGGCTGTTTTGCTCTAGCTCAGACTGTCTCTGGCTGTGGGACTGGGTGCAAGTTAATGAATCGCCCTGTGCCTCAATTTCCTCATCAGTTAAGTGGAAATAAAATTACTATCCACGTCAACAGTTTGTGGTGAGGACTAAAAGGGTTAAGACCTGTCTGGTGATTAGACTGGTACCTGCCTCATGTCCGAGTCATGTCACCCTGTATTATTGAGGAGGAAGGAGTAAAGACCCCAGGACACACTGCGGTGTGCCCGGGATAGTCGCACTTCTCCGGAGCAGGGAGTCGGAGAGAGGGTCGGAGCGCACTCGGGGCAGATCCCCTGGGGCTGGGACGTCTGGCTTTTCAGGAACGCTGAAACCCTGGGGCCTGGGCCCCCCTACGGGTCTCAGCCTTGTGGAATCAGGTCAGCAGCCCAGAACACTAATAGAATTTCCTAATCTCATTAGGGAGAAAATCATCTCATTGCGCTGCACATGGCAGGAGGAATCCAAGTTCAGACACTTCATTACCGGGAACTCTGACTTCACCCTTTGTCACTTCTGGGGGGCCCATTTGTGACCTCCAAGGGATTAGCGGGCCAAGGGGCTTATTTGCAAAGTTAAAGAAATTAGCGGACCAAGATGGAGACATTGTAAAGTCAGAGAGATTAGCGGGCTGTCGGCTGTGGGAATGCCTTCTCTGCCTCCTGAGTCCCCAGTGAGGCCTGTCTGCCCAGTTCTAGAACTGAAAGTGGGGTACAGTGTGGGCCCAGTAGTGGGCGTTCAGCCAAGACAAGAGAGGGGACGAGGGGCCAGCCTACCTCACAGCTCATGTTCAGTTTCTCCCAGCCAAGAGGTTAGAGGGTGAAGCTTTGTCCACTGCCTACAGGAGAGCAGGGAGCCCAGAAGGCCAGATGGGGGTGGCAAACAACATTCTCCCTCCAGGCGTTAGGCTTGCATTCTCCTCCCCCACTCCACCCCCCCCATTCCTCATCTAGTCAATTAGAGGCAGGGCTAGAACTTAATCCAAGCCTTCCGATTCCCAAGTAATTATCCATGCAACCAACGTTTGTCTAATGCCAGCCTGCTGCATTGAGTCGGAGGCTCCAGGGACGTGGCGGGGAACAGAGCAGACAAGAGCTCTGACCTCGTGGAGTTTACTTTGTAGTCAGGAAGACAGATGGCAACCTGGTCAATGTTTCCAGGTTAGTGGAAAGGCTCATGGGACAGACAGTTGCTAGGGGGAGGGTTGGGGATGGCTCTTAGAATCCTCGGGAAGTCGTTCCCGAGGAGGCGACATTGAAATTGGCAGGCAAATGATTTTAGAGAGCCAGCTACAGAGATGTGGAAGAACGATGTTGCAGGCGGAGGGAACAGCAAGTACAGAGGCCCTGAAGAAGGGGAAGCTTGACGTGTTCCAGGCGTGAGAGGGCCAGGCAGGGTCAGGTGCGCTGGAAACAGCAAGGAGGGATGCAAAAACACATTTGATGAGCTAGGATATGGACTCTACAGTGCCTCATAGGCAATAAAAGACTTTGGATTTACTCTGAGTAAGATGGAAAACATAGGGTGAGGGGAGGAGTGGACCCTCATGACCTGATTTCCTTTTTAAGGGAATCCCTTTCTGCTGTGTCAAGAAAAGGGGAGAGCTAGCGTGGTGCATCAGCCAGTTCCGGCTGCGTAATGCAGTGTAACAATCCCCCCTCCCAAAGTCAGTGGCTCACAGTAAGCCTTTATTCTCGTGCTGACTTCCCTGCAGGGTGCCCGTGGTTTGGCTGATCTAGGTCAGGCTCGGTGGGGCAGCTCTGCTTCAGGCTGCACGTTGGCTTGGATCCACACTGGGGGTCAGGCCCAGGGCTGTTCCGAATGCCTCTGTGCTGAGGCTCAGGCTGAACATGTGGTAGTTACCTGGGGAAACTCTTTTCCTAGAAGATTACTGGAGCCAAAGCCAGTGTGTCATTAGTGGGGCAGGGAAGGGTACCTCCCCCACGGTGGGAGAGCAACGAGTCGATATTTGCAAAATGGTAACTCAGACTATCACCGTCGAGGAGGAGATGGGACTGCTTGAATACTTCTGTGACCGGGAGCTCACTCCCTCACTCCCTAAGCAACGTTTCAGGGCAGTCCCACCAGTGGCACAGGTTGACTTTAACTGGAGCACAGATGAATTTGGTGACCACCTCAGGCCCTGACTCTACTGCCCTGGGTAACCCAGGCCCCTCTTCCTTCTGATCTACAGAGATTATAGGGCCTTGCACACTGAACAGCCCCGTGCTTTCCGCAGCCCCAGCTCAGGCTCTCGCACTGTGGTCACACAGGGCCGTGCTGACGTGAAGGCGTCGTGCCCCCTGTTCCCCGTGGTACTGGGAGGCGGGGCTCTGAGTAAGCCTAGAGAATTCCTGCTGCCACCTCCATCAGACACCACATCTCCATCTGCAGATCCGGCGTTTTTGCTTACAAAAGTAATGCCAGCACATTAACTACGAGTCCCACAGTGCAGAAGCATATAAGTGCAAGAAGACGTTACCCTCTCCTTTGCTTCTCCCCCATACCCCAACAACCCCATTCCCCAAATAGCCTCCCTTCAATGATTCTGTGTGTATCTTTCAGATCTTGTTTTTTCAAGCTGTTTGCCTGGGAGGTGCTCCCAATGGGAGAGCACACAGAACTGCCTCCTTCTTTTTATGTCTGTATCAGGGTCCAGAGTTGGATTGGATCCATAATTGATTGGAATATTCTTTCTATTGATTGGTTTTGTTTTTATGGTAGTAGGAACAATGCTCCAATGAACATCATTGCATATATATTTTTGGTGCACGTGTATAATTATTTATGAAGTTAGATTGCTAGATGAGGAATTGCAGAGCCAATTTAAAATTTTCTTGGTAGATAGAGCCAAACTGCCTCCACAGAAGCTCCCACCAGCGATGTCTGAGCATCGTGCTTTATTCTTCTATTAATGTCACCTTAGAGCAGGGTAGATTTTTTTTCTTTACGTTTCTTTATGCTCTTGGCTCTAGGGAGCTTGTGGTCAATTAAGACTCCCAGATTGTTTTTGCATGTACTAATGTATAATGACAGCGTCTGGTTAATAGAACTTGGTACATGTAGTTTTCTGTCTACACTCAAGAATTACCACTGATGAGAGATAGTGAAGAAAGGAGAATGGACATAATGACGGGCAAGAGGGATGGGGGAAGTTACTAACAAGGAAGGAGTTGGGAGTGGAGAAACCCAGCATTCGTGTCCCATCAAGACCCCCATCCCGAGTCTCCCCCCATCCCGCTGCCCCGGGTTCATCAGGACCACCGTGCCTGGGCTGATGCATATCTCCTGGTTGCTCCCAGACCACACCATCGGAGGAGCCAGGCCGACCCCAGATGCTGAACCCCCAGGCTCCATGCCTGGATGGCTTCGAGGAGCCAGGAGAGCGGCAGCGGGCCCTGAGTGCAGTCAGCGTCCTCACCAGCGCCCTGGAAGGTCAGCTGCCCCTGGCGTCATCTGGATGCTCCCACCCCTGCCTTGGGCCCCTCCCATGACCTGTGCCAAGCATGCCCCAGCTCTGGGCTTGCCTCAGACATCCCTACAGTGGGCTCAGACTTTCCAGTCTGCGTTGCCTGTTCATCCTCCCGAGCCATGTCTGTGTTTCTTCCAGACTTCCCCACAGCTGGCCTGTCCTGTCCTGGGCTCT